>VZRR01005318.1:147594-173830 GCA_013398015.1 Oreocharis arfaki
TGGCCGCGCTGACGCCGCTGCGCGCCATGGCTGTCGCCTACCTGCTGGGCAATGCGTCCGCGCCGCTCCTCGCCGGCGCCCTGGAGGTCCCGTTCGCCGCCAACGCCTCCGCCTGCCGCCCGTCCTGCCCGGCCTGGGGCAACGCCTCGGCGGCGCTGGGCTGGAACCGCTCCGAGCCCTGCGGCGGCGGCAATGGCAGCACGGGCGGCGGCGGGCCCTGCGCGCCCGCGGGCGGCGGCCCCTCCGTGGTCACCGCCATCGCCATCATGGCCCTCTACTCCGTGGTCTGCGTCGTGGGGCTCTTCGGCAACTTCTTGGTCATGTATGTCATCGTCAGGTGAGTGCCACCCTGCCCCGCCCCGCAGCCCGCGGCCGCTGCCGTCGGGGCGGAACGCCGCCGCCAGGAGCCGCGATGCGGGACGGTGTCCGGGCGGGGATGCTGCGGTCTCCCTCCGGCGGGCAGCGCGCAAAGGACCGCACTGGGGAGTCCGGAGGGGTGCCGGCTCCCGCGGGAAGGGGAAGGAGGCTTTTGATAAAGAGCCGGAGCGGGTGATGGGGGAAGAGAAACTTGCGGTGGAGCCATGAGGGGTGGCCGGTCCGTCAGAAACCGCTGCGCGTCCGAGGATGTTGGAAGGACCCTCCGAGCTGCAGCACCTCTGCGAGCGGCTCTGGCCAACGGGGCCCGAATCCCGCACCTGTACCCTGAGGAGTGAGGATTTAAAGGGACTATAGCCACTGTCTGTGAGCGCGTACACGTACGGGGTGGTACAAGGATAGCCAGCACGCATCCACCTGTCTTTCCACCTACCTCTTCCAAATGCACGAACAAAATGTAAATGGCACCGCGGCTAAACGCTCCTCTGCCCGTGTTTGGAGATCCTCTGCCTCGTGTCTAGATCTTTGTGTATATTGATACACATTTATATGTGTGTGCAGACATACGTGCGTATACACGTGTATAAATAAATACGTATGCCGTGATCGCGACCGCTCTCCGTAATCCCGGCGTTCCGGCTGTGCTGCGGCGCTTCGCAACTTTCTCACCCGCAAGAGAAAAAGCCCCCACTGGGGCTATTACAGATCAGATCACGCACGATAAATCCATTGCCCGTAAATGAGCGGAAAACGAGTGAGAGGGAGATGAAAGAGGCTCCTTTGCCGGCCTGGCAGCGGAGCGGAGCGGGGCGGGTGACTTCCGTGGGGGAACACTGCCACCTCCCGGGAGCCACGGGCCGGGAGCGGGACGGTGGGGCGCGATAGGACGGGGCCGGCTGAGCTTGTGGCTGCTCGTTGTTTCCAAACCAAGCATCCATTGAGTCCTGGAGCGCCCAGCGGGAGCTTTTAGGGATAGAGATGGGAGTGGCCCAGGAGCGCGCTCCTTTCCTATCGAGGCAGCCCCAGCATTTCCAATTTCCCCCACGTCTGGAGCGTCCGTTCTCCCTTTGAACGCTGCGTTCCCCTGGGAGTCGGGGCCGCAGCTGTCGGGCGTAAGTGCCGTGGGCGCAGGAGCAGGGGTTGTCTCTTGGCATCACTTGCAGACCAGCGGCACCGGGTGCCTTTGTGGTGCGTGGGTGCAGCGCTGGCAGGGCCAGCTGTAGAAAGCCGGGGGTGAGGGTGGCGGTCACGGTGGGCTGTTGCAGCAGGGTGGAGGATGGTTCCTTCGGCACGTGTTAGGGATGTCATTGCAAAGCCCGTGCATCTGGTAGACCTAATGGGAACACAAGTAATATGCATCAGTGGTTCAGACTAGAGCAGTTCATAAACCTTGTGTGTTTAACTATACTTCAGAGGCTGCATATACAGAGCTGGGGAGATTATCTTCCATCCTGTGTATTTTTTGGTCAGTCTGAAACTCAAACTGTCTATGTGAAGATACATCTGCAGAAAGGCTTCTGAGTGGGGGCTAGCAAAGGTTGGTAAGCTCTGTCCCAAACAGTATGCAAACAGGGACACCTGCCTTTCTGTAAGGCAGGATGCTGAGGGTCACCCCCTTGCTATGCTGCTGATTTAATTCAGCTCCTCTGCTGAGTGGGGGCATGACTGCAATCACCGTAGCAGTGTTGAATGCATTCCTCTGGGAGAAAAAGCAGATGCACAGTGTAACAGAGCCAAGACAGCTGTCAGCAGAGAAATATGCCACAGGTTGTCCCTGGAATTATGTATTTATTATCCTGGGCATAACCCTTACTAGGTTCATATTTCTTACAGTAATTGAATTACACTTGCACCACAAAGCCAAATCAAATGAGGCACTTGTATTTAGATTTCTGTCTAAAGACAGCATCTTTCCCTGAGATGACAGCTTAAAAACAAAAGCCAGAAGCAATAGGAGACAGCAAAAATATATTTTCATTTTACAGAGGAAAACACAAATTAAATGGCTTGTCCAAGACCATCTGGAATTCTATGGCAAACCCCACATCTCCTGTGCAAGAACAGGTTTTGGTATGGCAGAGATCCTTCCCAATTAATACCACACAGCTGTTTAGCAATTGGGATGAAAAAGATGCTAATGGCTGAATAGGATCTGTGGCCTAAGCAACATAAAAATACATTCCATTTCTGTGCTTCTCTGTAGGTGTAGTGTATGTGGTCAGCAATAGGGAGCTTAAGTGATTTAGTTCCTGTTGCAAGCTATGAACACTGTGTGACAGTGTTTCAGATCATAGAATACGTACCTATGAAATGGTGACCCTGTGTGCTCAGATTCATGCATCCTTGCATCCAGCTACATATAGGAGGCCAGTGTCTCACTGAATTGAATTCGTCACCGTATAAAACTCCCCTTCTTTATCTGCCTTTCCCATCATGCCTACTCAGGAAGAATAATACATTAAATTTCATTTTCATATTGAGAGGAATTGAGGCTACTAAAAATTAGGATTTTTGAGTAATATTGGTACCTAGTTTGTCTTGAAAATACTAGGAGCTGGGAGGTAGGTGCTTAGATATTTGAAACTGTCCTGCTCTCCATTCAGAGTCCAGCCCCAATGAAAGCAACAGTGGCTTCACATCGAGTGTGCTGCATGCTAACATCTCATGTTTGGTTTCTTTGGAAATATTTTTAAAATAATTATGTTATTCTTATAAACATTATTACTCTTAAAATTTTTCCACGAGGCAAATCCAAGGGTTTGGAGCCAGAGCTGTGCCAGTGCTCACCTGGCAGGGAACTATATCGCTATCACTCCCCAATGCCACCCTGCTATCCCTGCTGGGGCAAAGAGAGGTCAGAAAGCAGATATGTCCAAGGAGGAGTTAGAAATGTATTGTGATTATCACTGTGAAAATAAGGCTCTTCATGCAAAGCAGGTCCATGGGTTTCCAGTTTATATACATTACTTTATAATTAATGCATTCTCATCCACCTTCCTCATTCTTCCAGATGGTTCCTGTCCCGAATGCTTTCATCCTTGAATTAATATTTATGTGTTTTATATGTAGTGTGTGAGGCTTAACCTCATGTTACTAACACTGAACTGTTTCCTTTCTCAAGTACCAAAAAATGCTTTCAAATGGCTGCAGTAGTAGTTTAATAGGTTTTACTGCCAGTTGTGAATTTAGTGTAATCTGAAAAACCTGTAGATAATTTTTATTATCTATTTTCCTCATGTGCTTTGTGTAAGTGTAAAGTACTAATATGAACACAATGTTATTATGGCTATATCAACAGCAAATGCTACTTCTAGCTGCTGCAGAGTACAACAAGACAGTGTACAATTAGTACCATGTGGCATCGAATTAATTTACACAGTAATCCAAAGGCTTTTCCAGCTTTCTCATCAAGTCGATGGGATATTAGTCTCACAATTAGATGAGGAAGAAGAATATGCCTTGTGATTAAGGCAATATGCTAGAAAGCTGTAACAGATCCTAGATGAAAATCCTGAGCATCTCAGGTCGGAAAGGGAGGAATAGCTCACAGAGGCCCCAGTCCTCTACGATCCAAATGCCCTAGGAGGACTGTAATTCCACCAACAGCCACTGAAGTCGCTCAACTTCAGAGTGATTCCCTATTTGTTTTGCTATAAATTTTGTCAAATATCATAAACAAAGGGGTCTCAGGTTCTCTGTGATCCTTTGCAGGGGAAGGAAATGTGTTCTTTTAGTGAGTAAATGATTACACTGTTTAAAAAAAAAAAAAAGGCAAACAGGGAAAGAAGTCAAAGAGGTCCTCTCTGACATTAAGAGAAATCTTTCTGTGTGTCTCAAAACAGCATCTTAATAGTGTTTTGGGGGAAAAAAAAAAGAGCAGCATCTAATTTGGAAAGACTATGCAGCACTGAGAGCTCTGGTTTGTTCAGCTGAGCTCACTCACAATTCAAAAAAACTGTTTTATTAAGTAGAACAGACTTAGAGTTGAAATTTCAATTGTATAAATAACTGATATCACCAGAGGAATAAATATTCTCATACATGTGCACAGAAGTCTGGAGTCTTTTTAGAGAGAAAAAAAATCTGAAAACTATCACAAGCTTGAAAGTGGGTGAAGCAAAACAAGTGTTTCTGAAAAATAGGTTCTTCACAAGGTGACGTGGTTATGGATGCAGTATGTAAGGTGGCCTGCAGCATCTTTTGTAGCAGCATATATCAGGGAACTTAGAAACCAAGAAATGCATGAAATTCCTGCTTTTCTTTCCTGTCCACAACCTCATGAACTTCTCTGCATTTGCGAGTCTGTGTCCTGCCTGTTCCACTGACTGCAAAGGTTCCACCCCCGTGCTAAGAGCTGAAAGCCTCGGCAGCCTTATCCAGTCATGTCAATTATGAATTAATACAGCTGACAGGACCAGCCAGAGAAGATCTGGGGACAGAACTGAGGGAGCACTGTTGGGCAGGAGCAGCAGAGGAGCTGAATTAAATCAGCAGCATAGCAAGGGGGTGACCCTCAGCATCCTGCCTTACAGAAAGGCAGGTGTCCCTGTTTGCATACTGTTTGGGACAGAGTTTACCAACCTTTGCTGGTGGGTAAATGTTTAACTAGCTAGCAGCTCCCCTCCCTCCCCCAGGATGAAGGAAAGCAGACAGATAAAATGGAATGTATACCTTTGTATTCTCTTTTTCTTTCCTTTTTTTTTTTTAATTATGTTTTTAGAGACATGGTTAAATTTGACCAAAAATACATGAGGCTGCAGTCTGGGGGTAACACCCATCTCGCTGAGGAAGCAAGGGCACCTGAGAGATGAATGAGAGCTCTGCAGCCCCAGACTCATCTCCAGACCCTGTGCCTGGCCCCAGTCCCAGTGAACTCCTACACGCAGGACAGCACACCAGGCCCAGGTGCACAGACCCTCTGGCTCTGGTAGTGCCTACCATGGGGCAGTTCTGGGCAGAAAACAATCCTTCTCACTCAATTTCTCTTTACAAAGCTGTTTGATCCCACTGTACTTTTCCTGGAGTGCTGTTATGGTAATGGCTCCCGTGAAAAATAGTGTTAAACACTTCCTGATTTTTTTTTTTTAATTTCTTTGTAAAATTAATCAAATGTTACCAAATTTTCATGGCTTCAGTAAGGGTAGAAAATACTGTATGCACATATTGCTTATATTACATAATTACTAGCGAGCTAATGACTGATGAGCTATTTAGCTAACATAATCCTGAAGTACTGCTTTATTTCATTTTAATTTAGAGTGTTTTTCCAAACTATCAAGCATAACTTTTGCTAAACACTGTGGATAAGCTTTTATAACTTTCCTAGATCAAAAGGTGACGTATTTACAAAAATCTCAAGCATAACATGATGCAAGTCCAAATGTCTCAGAATCGTAATTTAGCCTACTAGCCTCTTTTCCAGTCATAGCCAGCAGCTGGTGTTAAGCCACAGAGTGGAAGGAATAGGGGCAGCACTGTGTGAGTATCCTTCTGACAGACGCAGATGTTAGACCGCAGAGAGACTTTCTGAGCTGGAGTTTGCATCAGCATTTATTCCGTATCATTTTGTAGACGTTTCTAATATGCAGCCATCTCCCAAAAAATGAGGATCAAAAATAAGATTGGAAAAAGAAGGTCACAAAGATTGCCACTACTAAACAAAGGTGCTTTAAAACAAATATTTGAAGCATTTTTAAAGATTCTAAGTTGGGTATTTTTAAGCTTAGGTGTTCTAGGATGGTTGTTGTAGAGATCTTCATTAACAGATATTTTCAAAAAATTATTTATTTTCATGATGATTCCAAGTGAAAACAAGTTTTCAGTGCTTGATAAGTCTCTTCAAAATACAAATCCACTTTTGTAACCATGTTTTTTAAAAATCTGAAAGCACTATTATCTAAATTGGTGTACTTAGGCTGATCTCAAAGAAAGCTCTTTTTATAACCATCTGTGTCTTCTTTGGTTTGTATCATGCAGTTTGGGTTTATGGTATTGAAAGTGGGAATATTATAATTATCTTTCAAAATCCCTTTTGGAAGTGAGCTTTTAATGGTGTTCACTATCGAGGAGTTCCACAGCTTAGCTGAGCTGTGAGGTGTGACAAGCATTCTCATTCATCCATTTAATGTTAAACACTTCTAAATTTTATTTATATTTTCCTTTGAATTTACATGATGAAAAAAGCTAAGGATGACACACCGTAGCTAATCAAATAACTGTGAAGGACATGAAATAGATTTTTTCCACCTTCTTACTGAGAAGTGTTCAATTATCAGCTATAAGATCTTGTATCTCAGATCAAGAATAAAACTTCAGAACAAAAATGGTTATGTAAAATGGAATATCTCCTCCTCATCGTGTTGTGTGGAGCAGTTCCAACCAAGTTGAAGTCTCTTTTTTCAGGGGGAGCAGGGAGCAGCAGTTGTCACAGTGCTAATCTTCACTGCACTGGGATGTGCTGCCCCTATAGAAAAATCATCTAAGGAGCCAATTACCCAAGTCATTCTCATAAGATTCTGGTCTTAGTAACTCCCTCAGAGCCCCAGTGTCAGACACAATCTCATCCTTGTCATGTAGAGACTGAGTCCGTGATTCCTGGTACTTCTGGCTTGGTCTTCTCACATAGCACATAACTGTGCTCCTTCTTTTGGTCATGCCAGCTTCTCCCATTGCCTGCTTTCCCCTTTTCCCCCATCACAGGCAAGCCTTCCTCCACATTTATTCTCTTTCTAGTTCCTTTGTCTTGCCTCTGTCACTCCTTTCCAGATCACACTCAACAGCTTCACCAGAAGATCCCAATCTCCCTGTATGCAAGAGGCTGTATCTTGTATGCCTGGTGTTATTTTGATCTGTACAGTCTGTGTATGGCCTGGCCTCCAGCCCCCTGCCACCTCCCTGCTACCTTCTGGTCAGGAGGGATTGATTACCTGCTGTACCCTACCACACCTTTAGGGATCTCACATCTACTAGCAGTATAATTGTCTTCAATTTTATCCCTGCCAGCTTCCCTGCTAACCAGGGATATTTCATGTACAGTCCTTATCTCAGATGATCAGTCTACAAATCAGGAGGAGGGTACCAGCACCTGGAAACCAGACAAAGTAGCTGCTAACTTGTCCCCTCCGGAAAAATGTCACCACAGTTATCAGAGATGTAGTCAGCAGTTTTACTCTCAATCACACTTCCCTGAAGGCAGAGGGGAGAAAGTTAAATTGAATATACTGACAGTTTTCCTTTACATGTCTTCCTAGCAAAGCAAAACCTTCAACAATAAGCACCTGCTGCTGGATAATGGAAATATATTGAAGTCAGCCTTTTTAGCACTACTGATTTATTTCAGAGAGATATGTTACACAATAACTGTGAAAGCAGCGACCTTTATTGGAGACCCATATATGCCTCAGCACCAGGCAAACAGAGACTCAAATAAAAGTGGTTTGACAAACAGGCCAGATTAAGTTCTGAAATAATTGGCAGGTAATTTTCCCACCATTTAACTAGGCTGGAAGGGAAGGAAGTGTACCAGCAGATGACTGTTTGGGCACTGGAGCATGCTTATTACTGTCATTTGTTTTTTATCATTAAGTAGCTTTTTATGATGTCTGGAAAAAGAAGAGGAAATTAGGAGTTATAAGACATGGCAACGTCTTAAATATTTTTATGGCAAGCGATATACCTATACCTGTTCTTGACTGGTTCTCCACCCCTTTTTTAAAAAAAAAAAAGAATGCATCACATCAGCTTTATTTTGTGTGGATTTCTGCCAGGATATTTTTCACATTTATGTACCTTTAAAAGGTATGAAAATAATAAATCATAAAATAATTACCTGTTATGACTACTGTGAAGTTTGTGTTTTCTGTCTGACGTAATCTCCTTGCTTTTTTAATCCTCTCAGTCAGACATCAAGGGAAAGGACCAGCCTTCCTCCTGAAAATAGCTGTTTTTCCCAAAAGAAAAAAGCTTGTTTCATTTTTCAGGGTTGAGACTAAACTCACTGGCTCAAACTAAATATCAGAAAGAGGACTTCTGTATGATGCCTTTCAGTAGCAAAAAGAAAATAAAATCAGAAAGAGCCACAAAGATAGCAGCAAGTCATTTTTAGTCCAAAGCCCGATGCAGGAAAACAGGATGAGTCAGATGCCCTCACAACTCTCTTGGTGCCACATCGTTTCCAAAAAGACTGGCACTGGAGTCTAAAGGTGACTCTGCCTAAAAGGCTTTTGTTTAGCTCACCCTCTCGCAAAGCTGAGATGTGAGAGAAATTCCTGATGTGTTCTGAGTACAAAAAAAAAAAATGGCCCTGAGCTGGTGCTGCTTCCCGGGAGGTGATGTGCTCTGCTTGCTTCTCCTGCATCCTGTAAGCAGGTACTGCTGGATCTGCACATGCCTTGGCACTGTTCTGATGTGAGGAAGGAATAAGCTGGAAAGTCAAAGATGCTAACAAGGTAACCCGAGGGAAGTAAACTTTGGTGACATTCTGGCTGAATCTCATTTGTGCTATGGAGGAGAACAGAGTGAAAAAGGAACTTGGCAGTGGGAAAACAAATTATTAGGGAGAGAAGAGGTAGCAACTGAAGCAACTGCCGTCCAGCAGTTACGTACCCTGTGCTCAGGTCCACACTGACCACATACGCACTCAAACTCCTTCAGAAAATGGACATCCGCTTGCCAGTGAGTGAAGAAAGGAGAGAAAGCTGCTCCAGCGCAATGTATGTGAAGTATGACCAAGTTTGTCAGATAACTAAACTTTTTGATTTTAGATCTACTGCACTCCCTCAGTAGGTCATGCCTTGACACCTAAGTGATGTCTAGTATTTTTCATCTCTCTGATTAAACCACCATGACAGGTCACGGCAGTAGCGCTATGCTGGGAGTCAGGATGCAAGTCTTCGAGAAAGACAGAAGCAGTTGCTGTTCCCTCCTGTTAAAGGGAGTAAAAGCTTCCCCACTTCCCCATTTCAGCTTTTACCCCCAAACTTGGGATGGGTGCAGGAAGTAAGTGAATGTGATGCAAATTGCACAATTTCATTGCAACCAGGTGTGAACGCTTTCAGCTCTATTGTTGTACTTGCTTGAGGGTTGTTTTTTTTTTCAATTTGTTGTTGGTTTGGTTTCACTCAGGGCTTACCATGATTAAATTACAGCCTTGTATAAGATCTCTTCAGTAGAACATACATCAAAAGGATGCATAGGTTTTTAACTACAAGATGGCACCTCCAAGCTGGGTGGCCTTACTGCCTAATAACCTGTCAGGGTGGTGCGCAAATTTATGGTGCTTGTAGCCAGAGATGAAGTTAATGGCTTAAGGAATAAGTATTCAGAAGTACCCATGAATAGAAAAAGCAAAGACTTAAGTTTTCAAGCTGATTAAATCATGTGCTCACAGACAGGAAGGTTAGACCTATCCAGAATATATGTGACTTGAAAACTTTTAATAGGTTACAGCCTACCACAGCACATGTCATAGCTGTGGCTGAGATACGGTAGAGGTCTTTCACTCTATAGAGACCCATTACCATGTGAAGAAAAAGGATAATAAAATAGGTGGATGTCAGTAAAGTCCATCATTTGATACCCTTTAGCTCAAAGGTACTTTCCAGAATATGGCTTGAGAGACTTAATTTCAGTGTCAAATATACCAACTGTATTGGCAGACAGAAAAAAATTTGAGGGTTTTTAGAGATCGCTTTGAATATGTCATGACCTTGTTCAAAGCTTTAAGGGCTCAACAAAAATTGAAAGTACCTGATATCTCAGGAAAATATGTCAAAAAGTCCCTTTTTCCTAGTGCTTTTGAGTTGCATATACAAAGGTACACCGGAACAATCATAGAGAAAAAAGTTAATTTAAATTGATTCAACTAGGCATACTTCACAGGTTTTTATCTTCCCACCCAAGACGACCTCAACTAATATATGCACATAATGATTCTTCATTTGTTTAACGAGTCATTTATGCAAGAAGACCTTGAATTTGAAACGCTAACCTAATCTCCAGCAACAACAAGAGTTATGTCTGGTTGTCTGTATGCAAGACCTACCTGTTGGCTGTTGTTTCTTTCAGCAGCCAAACCATTTTTGAGTGACTGCTTTCTGCAGTGAATCTCCAGCAATTTCCTCCAGTTTTTCATGTATGTTGCACTGAACATAACACAGGTCTTGAAGTAGCCTTTGTCTCCAGATAAGCATTCTGTAGGCAAAACCTTGCATGCCTTTGTGTTGCTGAAAGTAATTATTACCAGTCTGTCATCGACCAGCCCATTTCCTAAGTGCAAAAGACTGTTTCTGCTTTCCTCCTCATTGATGTTATTCAGATAGGAAATTTTTAGATTAGTTTGTGATGGTATGTATTACTCTGAGCTGCATCATTAATAATAATAATAATAATAATAATAATGATAATAAACAATAATCTAGCTGTATTATTTTTGTACTCTGTATTACACTGAGCTAAATGTGGGCCTCTGTAGCTTCTTTGCACCACCCAGCGGTACAAGGATGCTGTAAAGCTGATCTGGTCCAGAAGGGCAGAAGGCTGTGGAGGAGGGAATATCTCAAAAATCCACATGGATGTAAGTCGCTTGAGCAAGGAGCAGTTAACTTGGGACACAACTACGCTGGTTGTATAGACTACGATAGCAGTATACAAATTCTGCCTGTTAGGCTTAAATAAAGTATGATGCAAACTAAAGACTTCATTAAATTTTGAAAAGCTTAAAAGAACAGACTCTTAAAAAATATTCGAAGGTGGTAACTAAACTATTGAAGTGGACAAACCAGAAACAAGGCAGGTGTCTTTGCAGAGAGTCACAAGCATACTCACATCTCTCCTGTTGCATGAGAAGTGGAAGGGAAGATTCTCCTGGCTCCTGTCCAAGGTGCTGTTACATGTTTTACAAGGGAGCTGGAGTCTCTCTGAGGTTAATCTGGTGAAAGTTTTATTTGGTTTACAAACTACAAGTGGCCTATGAGCAGCCAGTTGAAGAGTCCATTTCAAGACTTTCTATTAATCCTTGAATGCTAGGAACTTGGTGGCTATCTGAGCTGAATTCTCACTCTTTTCTCCACTGCTTTTTCTTATTCCTAGCAAATCACAGTTGAGTGGACCAGTACAACTCGGGTCTTCAAACTTGAAGTCTATTTTAAAGCTTTGTTGGATTAAGATAAAGACAAGGCTGAGCTTTCCCTAAAAAATTAGACAGACATAAAGTGTATTCTTACTGTTGAAAATCTGATTTATCGTCTACTATTACCAACCAAACAACACTTCATAAACAGATATTTTATGATACAAATCCTGCATTGAGAAGTTAGAAGGGGTATACTAGTGAGTGTCAGTATTATAATGAGCATAATTAATTTGGGTATCTATCAAGAGCTGTAGTATGCTAAATATTCACAAAAAAACCCCGAATCACCATGTTCTGTTAGTCTTTTCATTGCAGAGTTGTAAAATAAAAGTAAGGCCACCCAAAGCCAACTTCTGTCTTCACTTGCAATCTTGCTCATTGTCATGCAAAATTTAATACGCTTGATGTTTTAGACACTGAAATTTCAATGTAATCTAAATACTAATGTTCAGATTTTCATGAGTTTGCCATTAAGATTCTTTCTTTACACGTCTGTTAGTTTTTAGATTCTCTAGTGGGTTTGAATGAAAGTGTGAAAGCAGTACCTTCAAAGATTGCATTTATGAATTTTGGTATTGCATTATACATTTTGGTATTACTAAGTCACTCCTCTCAAGTATAGAAATCTCATTACATATACATCTATGTCTGGATAATGGAAATGTTTGTTCTGCTTGTTCAAATAGGTAGACTGATACATTAGCAAAAAGTATAATAACAACTAAGAACAAGACGTTGAAAAGCTCAATTTTGATCGACTGTTACTTTTCATGCTGTTAAAATTACATTTAATCAATTGCTTTGGTATTTATTTGTTCATGCTAAAAGATTAATCCTGGGGATACTAATAATCGACTTATTTGGAAAAAGACATGTTTTACAAAATGTACCTTGCAGAAATAAGCCCCTTATAAGTCTTTAAATATCCAGTACAGAGAAACGCCCAAATCCCATAAAATTCACTGAAAAGAATATTTTAAATTTCAATAGGCTTTTGTTGATTAGGCAGTCGTGGAGGTAAATTCTATTACTGTAAGAGCTCTGCTTCTATTCATTGTTCTATCAAGACCAGCATGATTAGAAGTACAAAGATTGCAGAGTACATCGAGCAAAACCCTTCACTAATGGTCTGTAGAGGCCATTAAATAAAGTGAGTTCAAGAACTTTTAAACTGACAATGAAAAGTAGATCGCAAAACTGAAAAATATGTAGCATTTAAGTGGGATAAGGCCCATTCCCAGTGAAGAAACTATCTATTTATTCTACTCTATTTATTCAGAGCATTTTTCTGTCCATCCTCTGTCATGGTAACCTGAAAGTCACTTACGTATTGGTTTGAGGTTTTTTGCTGTGTCAAGCATTCCCTTTAAATCATAATGGCTTTAATTACTGATTACAAAGCACTGTCATTATTGTCTGACGAAGCGCTCTCCAGACAGACCTGTCCCACAATCACGTGTGATGGCTGCAGCACTGAGCAGCATTCCCAAGTATGCTTTCTTATCCAGCCATGAAAATAAGGCAGGCAATCGTCTAAGGACTGAGCAGGGATCAGCAGCCTGGGTGAGGGCACAGAATCCTTGTCACCTTTCCCTATCTGTCCAGAGCTGAGAGCCACTGCCCCTCTGTCGCTGTCCCTGCCTGAGCAGATCAGGTGGGAGCAAGCTGGATGTGTCTGCTCACAACAAAATCAAACCTTCAAGTTAGCTCTGGACACACCTTGAGCTACTCCTGGATATGTCAGATCTCTGGAGAGACATTCATTTTGATAAACCACAGGGCTTAGTACTGGATAATAAAAGCAAAAGCAAAAAAAGTTAAAGCAAAATAAAAATGGTGCTTCTTTCATTCTTATCTGCAAGATTCTCTAGCAAATTGCCCAAGAAATATTTTCGCCTTCCTCCAAACAGTTTTTAGAGCTGTTGCTTTTATTGTGTACCTCTCCCACACTGAAATCCTGTGCACTTTTTCCAATTTCCAGAGAAGAGAGTTGTGGATGTTTGCAGAATCTACCTCCTCCTGTGTTAGTGTTACAAACTCGTTAGATAAATGGAAAAGTTTTTACAAGACTTTCAGAATATGGAGTTTTTTTACAACTTGAAGGTATCATATTCACTTTCTCAAGGCAGCATCAAGATAGAGTTTGGATCTACTTAAAAATACGTTTTTAAAAACCATCCTAAATTGAAATTAGGACTATTAGTGGCTTCTCATGCACAGTGCTAAAAATGACAGAACAAATCCAGTACCAATGGCTTCAAATGTTCATCATAAAAGCTTTCTAGGTCCATTCAACATGAAGTCTGCATTTCTGCACACCCTACTAAAGAAAAGTTCCAAATGCATGTTCCCTACAAAATCCTTTCATTGGGATTTTTTGCAACTGATTCATGTTCTGAAGAGATCTAACTCAGAGAGATGAAACCCATGAAATAGTGTATTTTACATTTTGTCTTCCATAGCGGGTTCCCTGACAGGTCTTTTGAAATGGGCTGTTCCTCTTGAAAAGTACTCTGTAAATTGTAAAATGTTTGATCAAATACTCTGCTTATTAGTTTTGCAGAAATAGAACGAAGTTTCATCAAAAGAGCAGGCCATCTGACTCCTCAAAATCCAAGCAGCCACAGGGCCCAGCAACCTCAGTAGCAATCTGGGCATCAGGGCAGCATGTCCAGGAACATTACTTAAATTGAAACATTTTTTGTGCCACTGCATAAGTACGGCATCCACATTGAAAGTGGGTCACAAGTGCTGCTCACTTGGAATGACATCATTACTACTCAACAACCTACAAATGAGTTCTGTATTTTTACAGAACATGGTTATGATATTTGGCATGACATCAGCAGGTACAGAAAATCTATCCATGTAGTAGTGTCTGATCTGTAAACATACAGTTTTTTCAGCTTCTCAATTCTTTAGCATCTGTAATATTGTTTCTTCTATGTGTATCTTTTCCTTCTGCACAAGTTAAATTAATCTTTTCATCCTTACACCCTTTATCTGATGTCTGACTGAACTGCCAACATGTAGGTGAATCATAGCAAGGTCATTTGGTTAAAAGCAGAAAAAGTGATCTTTCACAGTATCTAGCACATTATATGTGTGAAGTTTCTTATAGATGGTGCACTGAATTCCGTTTTATTTAGCAATGTCAGTTGTGGTCATTTACATGCTCTGCCAATTTTTTTTTTCTAGGTATACGAAAATGAAGACTGCCACCAACATCTATATTTTCAATCTTGCATTGGCAGATGCCCTAGCAACAAGTACTCTGCCATTCCAGAGTGTGAATTACTTGATGGGAACGTGGCCATTTGGTACCATCCTCTGTAAGATTGTTATATCCATAGACTACTACAATATGTTCACCAGTATCTTCACACTCTGCACCATGAGTGTGGATCGCTACGTGGCTGTTTGCCACCCAGTTAAGGCCCTTGATTTCCGTACCCCCAGAAATGCCAAAATTGTCAATGTCTGCAACTGGATTCTTTCCTCTGCCATTGGCCTGCCAGTTATGTTCATGGCGACTACTAAATACAGGCATGGTAAGTCTGGCTTTCATTCCTAAACTGAGTATTTGACATTTAAACTCCTTTCTGCATTGCTTCAAAGTAGTGTAGAGGCATTGAATTAACTTCTGACTTCTAACCTATGTAAAGCAAGTATCAGTGCAAATGAGCCCCTTCAGCAATTTTGCATCTGGCTGTAGTTGGCTGGGCAAGCAATGCATGTGATCTGTCTTTTATAACAAGCAGCTCTGGCCCCTTCTGTGGGTCCATGCAAGTCTTGCTGTCCCACACAGTTACTGTAGTGTGTGGAAAAACATCTGTGCCTGCCTGCCTTCTGCTGTGGGGCAGTTCTGTATTGCCGTACAGCGCAGGACCCTGCACTTTACCCAGGATACTCCCACTGGGATGCTGGCAGTCATAGATATGTTACACCCTGTCTGGCAGGACATTATACGGAGCAGAGAGCACATTCTGGATCACTGGTGCTCCCAGATTTTCTATAAAGGGAGAGTGACAGCACGTCAACATAAGTCCAGACCCTTCACAGTGCATAGTTAACAAGTGTCATGTCATTCTCTTCCCCGTTGCCCTGAAATGCCCAAACTCTCAGCATACATGGTGGCTTAACAATCTTTCTTTTCACCATGTTTTATACTGAAAGTGAAAATGAGTCGAAGTTTAAGCATTTATGATGATTCAGCTCTTTTCCTTGTTTAGTGTACATTAAATTCCAAGCCATAATGTGCCAAAGAGAACATGTTAATTTGGTTTTGTTTTCCTAACTCACGCTTCATGCATGTTTTGCAGTAGTCTGTCCTACCAATGTTTGTGCAAATGACAGGTCACAGATTGCTTCGTTTTACATGTTTACTTAGGTGTAAAGTCTTCATATATTTGCCTGTGATATTTAATTAAAGAAAGGTTTAAAGAAAAGCAGATGAAAAACTGACCTGCATGTTCTTCTGTGCTGTTTTCCTTTTCCCCAGGCTCAATTGACTGCACACTTACATTCTCTCACCCTGCTTGGTACTGGGAGAACCTCCTGAAAATCTGTGTGTTCATCTTTGCCTTCATCATGCCAGTCCTGATCATTACTGTGTGTTATGGGCTGATGATTTTACGCCTGAAGAGTGTTCGCATGTTATCCGGCTCCAAAGAGAAGGATAGGAACCTGCGGAGAATCACAAGGATGGTTCTTGTAGTGGTGGCAGTGTTTATTGTCTGCTGGACTCCCATCCACATTTATGTTATCATTAAAGCCCTGGTCAACATCCCAGAAACTACTTTCCAGACTGTCTCCTGGCACTTCTGTATTGCTCTAGGGTATACAAATAGCTGCCTTAATCCAGTCCTTTATGCATTTCTAGATGAGAATTTCAAAAGGTGTTTCAGAGAGTTCTGCATCCCCACTTCCTCAGCCATTGAGCAGCAAAACTCCACCCGAGTCCGACAAAACACTCGTGACCATGCTTCCACTGCCAACACTGTGGATAGGACTAACCATCAGGTATGACTAGCAGTGGAGATGTCATCTCTGGATCCAGGCCACCCGCTTGGAGATGACATGTGTTCTGAAGTTACCACTTACACTGATTTGTAGCTGTTGGAAGGTCTGAACACCTTCAAGGTTATATTTGGAACTGGTGTATGCATACACAGAGACCCCAGTCCTGCATGGTGCTAGTTGCTCTCTGCCCTGCTTGATGCTCGGAAGCTGAGGGTTCCAAAGGGTACCTTGAGTGACTGGGTCCAGCGTGCGTGCATGTACAAAGCACATAAATCAGCATTTCACTCGCAGGATGTTTACAGCAGGTTGAAAATTAATCAGATTTCTCTATTCATACTCCTTGTCTGCTGATGGAGACAGGAGTGGGACAGAATACAGATCTCTCTTCTTTTCGCATTGCAACAGTGAATAAAAAGAAAGAACTGTGCTTGTTCACTTTTGGTTGGTGTAAAAAGAAGGCCTACCTGGCCTTGTTTGTCCTGAAAGTCATGCAAGAGATAGACCAAGGCTTGTCTACATGCAGTTCTCATATCACATAATTATGTGGTGAATAAGGTGGGATTAGATATGTACATATATATAGATATATAAATATACACACACGTCTTAAAGACTAATGTGCCATTTTGCCATTTCAGGTATACCAAGAAAATACCTTTTCCATGTAGAAAAAGCCTTTAAGAAGTAGGGGTTTTATGACACATCAGATAATTAGAGTTGTTTCGGTTTTTTTATTCAGCCTATTTTCGCATAGTTTTTGCAACGAAGCTCTTTTGTACGTGTTCAGTATCCACGGTCCTGTGATTAGTCTTGAGAATTTCCAAGCCCCATCGCTCAGCAAAACATGAAAGCAAATCTTAGCATTCATGAAAGTAATTCAAGCACATCGCAAGCACTAGAAGAAGTTTGAGTGGTCTCTGTAATTCCTTGAAAATAAGAACAAAAGGCAAAGGCCTGGTTCATTCCGTGCCGTGTCACCTTTCAGCATTATACTTAGGTTGCTCATGCACCAGTTTCCCACTGCAACCACTTCAGCCACAAGCTGGCTGCCTCTTTGAGGTGCAGAATTCAGTGGCTTCTTGTGAAAGCAGCTACCCCACTGCCACTCAGCTGCTGCCAGATAGCCCAAATCTGAGTATTCCCATCTCCAAGCAGACTAAACAGTAATTGCACCAGAAAAGAGGAGGGAACAGTCTAAAAGGAGAAGGGCTAAAGTAAGAAGCTTTATTAAGCATCAGCAGTTGGTGTTCTTCACCAGTGTCTGATTCATGCATGCCAAACTGGCCTGTGAAATTGGCCCCTGCTCAGTCTGCTGGTGAAGCAGAGCTGCCAAACTTGGCATAGGTGCACACGTATATGTATGTATGTATGTATATATGTGTAGTATTTAATAGGTGTAGCAAATTACTAGATTTGTCTGTTAATAATGTATTTGTAACCCTCAATGGAGTCAATTTTGTGCATGTGTCTGACAACAAGATTGTATCTCTGTCTAGTACAATTCCAGCTTTTTAGAATGCAGTGTGTACGCACCCATTTTCTACATTGAGTTATATACCTTTATATTACTTGTAGGAGAGCTGTAGCCTTCTTAACTTCTAACCATAGAAAAGATTAATGTGGTACTGCCTAGAGGCTGAGTGAAATAAAGTCTATTTCCCTGAGCACTGAGCAAGCACAGAACAGAAGATGATGTTTCCCAGAGAGATGTTTCAGCCAGCACCAACAAGAGAGACAGCCTACTGAGGCAGGGATGGAGCAAGCAGGTGAAGTGATCTTGAGAGTGACAGTAAGGAGGAAGATAGTCCTATAGTTGGGTTCTTTGCTGGTTAGGGCTTGTTTTTTTTCCTTTTGGGAATAGTGATGTAATAAGTTATGAAGAAATAAAGCATATGGAAAGAGAAGGGAACTGAAGGACACTGAAGGGAAAGGGAGGTGAGAGGAAGAATGCTGAGGAGAAAGGGAAACATAAGGAATGAGGTCTAAGTGAGACAGTAAGGATGGAAACTGAAGCAAAGAGCCAACCTGCATGGAACAAAAAAAGGTGTATGCAGAGCTGGGGGAAGTTGTTTGACTACCTTGTTAGCTCTTCCTATCATCTAACCATCAGTTTTCCCCAGAGCCAAGGAGAAGGATACAGTACTTGATAGCTCAAGTCCTCAGAGGTGGGTCTTTGCATGTTTGGGTATTTGAAAGACTGGAGTGGCCAACTCCACTTCCCTCACCACCATCCCTGCAGCCCTTGCTTTGGCAGCTGTGGATGCTGCTATTGGTTTATTTCTGCCAGATGTACTCCCTGAATGCTGACCTGGGCTTTCTTCCTGGAATTCAGCTCAGCAGCTATTTGGTGCAGTCTTTCTCACTCTGTACGTCTGTAGAATACATTCACAACAAGCCATGTTCAAAGCTTAGTATTAAACTTAATTTATCATTTTTTTCTCCAGGAAACATTTCTGTAAGGGACAGTTTTTGTTTTCTGGTTTTATGAGAATTAAAGACAAAATTGTAGAACTAATCTACACTAAAAAGGTTCTCTGGAATAGGAACTACGAGGGTAATACCTAATGTTTTTATATTATTATTTTAGACAGAAAAAGCTCTAGAGTGAATGCAGCTTTAGCTCTCAGAAAAGAAAAAAGAAAATAAACCCCCAGACAAACCAATATTTGCTCAGTGAGATGCTGTATATTCTATAGACAGGGTATTCTTTTCACAGGTAAGTGCTTTCTGTACAAGAAGGTCTAGTTTGTGTATCTATTGATTGAAGTGTAGTGACAAGTTCTTTCTTGCACAGACAAGGCCTTGGAGAGCATTTAGTATGAATTCTAATTGCAAGGCTATGTAGTGCTTGGCACACTTCACATAGTTTTCTAAGAAACAGATGTTCTGCAAGTTGCTTTTTTGCCAAGTAAGAATTCTTTTCTCCTGCTAAAGTTATTGAGAACTGCAGGGCTCAATCACATAAGGCCTAACACTCTTAAAGCATTTAAAAGCATTTAAAATTAACACCTGTAAGCATTTAAGTTGTTGGAATGAACAGTAGTGTCTTCTGTCAGTTCAAAAGCACCAACAGGAAACATCATAAACAGTCATATTATTCTGAGTTTATATACTGGCCTTTGGCCTACTCTGTGGCTCCTTGGCATTACTGAAAGGTCTAGATTAAGTGCTTGATTATTGTTTTATCGGCGTTTACAGAAAGTGGAAGAGCAAAATAGGTTCGAAACTGCAGAAATGCAACATCTTGCGAAGAAGCAGAGCAGCATCTGACCCGTAAGACTGATGGTGTGAGAATTTGTAGGAACTGTAAATGCTCAAAGGAGAAACACAGTTCTGAGGGAGGAAAGGCAGTGGCTAATCAGGCATGCAGAAACTGGAAGAGTTGTAGGACTGAAGCGTTTCTCATCTGTAGGGAATGTATCTTGTGTTACACTGAACTAACTCCTGCAGTAAAATGCATGGGGTCCATCTGTTCCAGCGTGAGCTTAAAGGCCTGGCTCACTTTAGTTTTCAGGAGGTTTTATGCAATCTTATAAGTGCATGTGCATGGAGAAGGAGTGATGTAATCCCGGGAAGAAAAAGTGCTTAAAAAGCAAAATTGCTTTCTTTGAACTTTTCTCTGTATGACCAAGTATTGGCAGGGGAGGGGAATGAAGGCCCAAATACCAGCTTTTGCAAATGGCTGAGGGTTTTTGATGTCATGGACATTAACTGATTTGTATCAAATATCTTGGCGAGTCTATTGAAATAGCTTTTACTTCAGATGCTTAGAGACTCTGCATCAATTTATCTTTGAGAGTAAAGGAAGTTTTTAATTTTTTTTAAATGTAAAATCAATTGAGAGTTGTTTTTCCCTGAAAACTGTGTTTTCCACATATATTAAGTTTTTGCTAGTATCTATATGTTAATAACAAAAAATCCTAAATAATTAGGAAACTGAACTATTAATAATTGTAGAAATCTGAGAAATTTAATTTATTTCAGTGGATTAGTTTCTTTGTGACCCATTTTTATAGCTGCTTTTATAGCAGCTTCACCTGAATGTATCCATGCAACTAAGCAAGTTATGTATAGGCACATCTTCAGGACTATTTAGTCATGCTGTGTGTAACTCTTCTTCTTCAGAATTTTAGCTTGGGATGCTTTCTGCTCAACTACTGAAATGTCTAAATGCCCTAATAGAAGCTGCAAAAATCCTCCTCGTATGCTGAAAATGAGGCCTCAAATTTGTTCATTAACAAAAGGCTCAGCCCTGAAAGCTTTGCCTTTACTGCCTGGATTGGCAGCCACATGTAGAAATAAAAAAGATATTGTATTCAAGAAAATTTTGTGAGTTGAAACAAGGAAAAATTGAAAGCTAATTTCACTTTGATTAAATAAATTGTTTTCTTACTTCTTAATTTTCCTAGTGCTATATGACTGACTGTGAACAAATATGAGGAATGCTGGTGAGTCCTGTTGCAGAAGCACTGAAAAAAAAAAAGGACAGCTTCTGTTACTACAAACCTTGGCAGATTCACATCTACCTGTGTTAACGGAGAATGGCCTTCCTGTGCATTTTTAGAAAATGCATGTATCTCCTTTTTAAATTATACTGTATTTCAGTAATAATTTTAAAGTACTGATTTCTTAAACAGCCCGTTTCTGGCGAGATAGTGACATCTATGAAACTCTTGTGTAAGTTCAATAGATCCTTAAAATCGGGCTTTCTTTTTGTAGCTGACACGCGCTGACACGGGCTCTTAGTGAATCTCCAGGCTTCATCTGTGTCTCTGCTTTCCATTCCGTAAACCCTTGATATGCAGTGTCTCCCACCCAGCACTCAGTAGGTTCTGCTACAAAATTTGCTGGGCTGAGCAAAAAGGAGTTGCAGACTTTCAGGACGTGCTGTGCAGTGAGCAGGTTTTCTTGATGGAAACATCTGTAGTGCCACCGTGCCTGCAGGCAAGTAGGACTCAGCACGGATACTGTGGACACTCAGGGCTGAGAGGCTGTTGGGTTTGTTTGCTGATGTAAGTCTGCCTCACACAGAATTTAAAATAGACTTTAACTGAAAATCCAGAAGTTTGACAATATCCTGATATGAGCACAGAATGATTCCCCTGTAACTGCAACAGAAAGAATACAGAAAGGGAATGAAATTTTCCTATGCTTGTGAAATTCATAGAGAGTTTCACCCTGGAAAGAGAATGACTGGCTTGATGTGAAGTATATTCTAATTCAAATTCAAATTTCAGACCTACTAATGTTTCTTTGTCTTTGTGATAATTTCCTCTGCCTTTGTTGCTTCATGGCAGAAGCATGGTCTTGCCTTACTCCGGGCTATCTGTTTAGCTTTATACAGCAGAACAGTAGCTGCAAATGAGAAATAAATTCCTCCTAAAAATACCCAACACACAAGTAAACACAAACTTAGGGGTGGGAAGATATCAAGCAATTGTTCATTGTATTTGCAATTTCTTTCCTTTCAGTTGGAACTTCAAGAAGCTGAAACTACTCCACTGCCGTGACAGGGCCTCCTGCTGCATGGCTCTCAGAGCAATTGCCACTGCCACAAGTGTGCTAGTGGGGACATGTAGGATATGCTTTCCTTCAAAAAAATACCAGAGAGGAAAGTGCCTGCTTTTCCAGTCTGTCAAAAATTGCTTCTGCAGCACATCTACATTGCACATAACAGAAGCATGAAATGTAACAGCAAGCAGAGCCAGGAGATACGGGGGCATTCCAGGCTCCAGTGGTCAAAGCAGTCATGTTTACCAGAAGTACATACATTAGTCTAAAACAAAGCTACTGTGCCTGTAGCAACCTGACACGCTCTTGGTGAGTTACAGTGGTGTTAAAACAGGTTGGAAACAAAAATTCAAAGGCTAGACACCTATAGTTTGAAAAATAAGGTGAGCTTTTGAGGATGGAAAATAATGGGATATGAAGTTGTAATACTGCTGGGTACACTCTATTTACTCTTAAAATTTATTTGTAGAGGTGTTTTCTGTGCAGGTTATTTGCGTGCTGAAGCCTCACGAGGTCATCTAGAACCACACATTTGTAGTTCAAGAAGTCTTCTCTTGCAAGCATTGCATGTTCTGCAGTTTCAAAGGAAAAATATTTTTTTCAGTGATCCCTTAGCGAAAAAAACCCCTAAAACTCCAAGCTTCAACTTCTGCTTCTATTTCACATATGAAAAAAAGACTTTAAAATCAAAACAATGAGCTATCACTTTTTCTAAAAGAGATGAGTAGATGAAAGTATTCCACATTGTTATTGATTGTCAAATGATCCCTAAAGCAGCATATATTAACATAAATTTCTTTGTAAATAAAAATGTAGCTATAAGCCTGTCAGAGCTTGCACAGGCTGATGATGTCTTCTCTTTCAAGTAGTTTCTCAAATTTCAGCTGCTCTGTCAGCAGCATTTTCAATTTGTATGTAAACGACAGCCCCTATGTGAAATACTTGGAGCAGTTAATGCATTAGACCTTTTTTAAAAAAGAAATTTAAAAAAAAATTGCTATCTATTTTTTCTTAACCAAACCCATAGTATCTTTGTTTTTCTAATTAAGATAATACAGCCTGCATCTGCATTTTGTATTAGCTGCTAAAACACATTAAGATTTCAGGAAGAAACATTGTACTGCAGCAAATTACTTCTTAGGTGTTTTCTAGTATGAAAAATAGAAATATCCATGTAGATAATTGGTGGTGCAATGGTATTTTCTAGACATTGTTTTACTTGCTTTGTAAATAAACCATCAGTAGTTAACTGGGGGGGAATGTACTTTGATGAATTTAGGTGTATTCTGAAATATGACTTCATGGAGCAGAAGGGTTCTTTGTCTTTTTCTTTCTGCAGCCAAAATGTATTCCTTATTTTCATTGTTAAAGTCTGTGGAACAATAAGGTTATAATGTGAAATTGTTTGTTTCTGCCATAGACTGCATAATAAAGATTGAAGACCAAATCCTTGCAAGTTGTAAATTAAAGGATTATTTGAGTTTCATCACTGTGTTGCAGCTAAATATGTAGCCTATATATCAGCAGAATATGAAGCTAGATATAACAGAAGTGCCTTAATTTTTTTTTCCTCTTTCTGTTGAAAATTCCACTGTGTTGTCATATGGATTTATGCTTAATTTTGTGTTAGTTTAGCTGTATCACCTCATAGTCATCGTTAAAGTTTAAACTAGAGTCATCACTATTCTAAGATATTTTGCATCTAATTTTCAAACAGCTTAAGATAGGCACTTGGAAGAAGTTGATACATTGTTTTGCACCACACAGCAGTATTATTTAAATAACGAAACCAACATAGAATACACTAGAAGTAAATGGATTAACATCCTATGACATCATTACTACCTGATGGGTTCAGAGTAGTCTGACATGCTCACATACAACAATCTCAGAGAATTTTAAAATACTGCATGAATATTTGAAAAGTCTTAACTGATGGACCAAAAACATGTTTAAATAAACTTAAGATCATAGTTTTGTGAGTAGTCAAAAGTTCCGCTTTCACAAAATTTACATAATTAATTGAAGCCATTATTTCTTCTCTGTTTTGGATACTGTGACTTGCCAGCAGACAGCCAAATAATTTTAAGGATAATTTCTGTTTCTGTAGTTCAACAGTTGAGAAACCCAGCTGTAAATATGTTTAGCAGTAATAATGTTGTAGCCTTGATGGTTTAAGGATATGAGGAAGTAAATTTTATTAGCAGAGCACTAGCAAAAAGTAAGAAAAATGTCTTTTTTTTTTTTCCCAGAGGACTTGAATGTTCATTGGTAGTGCTTTGCAGTAAGTAGCATATTATTACACAACTTCTGTATCTGCATTGTAAACCTTTAATAAAAATGACTGTGTTTCTCATGTATTTGCACTCAACCCCACTGTCCATGTTTGTGATGAAAACATTAAATAGCACTGATCCCAATACAGACCCTTGAGGGACACCATTTGTCACTGCTGTCCATCTGGGCAGTGAGCCTTAGACCACTGCTCTTTGGATATGACTGTCCAAAAAGTTTCTCATCTACTGAACACTCCACCCATCAAACACATATTTGCCCAATTTACAGAGAAGGATATTGGGGGAGACCATGTCACAGGCCTTACCTATGTCCAGATGGATGACATCCAAGGCCCTTCTCTCATCCACTGATGTAGTCACTCCATTGTGGAAGGTCACAAGGTTGGTCAGGTAGGATTTGCCCTTGTTGAAGCCATACAGGCTGTCCCAAATCACCTCCCTGTCTTCCATATGTCTTGACATAGCTTCTAGGAGTTCCATGATGTTCCCAGACACAGAGGGGAGGTTTACATAAGTGGCAGTTCCCAGGAGCCTCCTTTCTACCCAGTTTAAAGACAGGTGCAATGTTTCACTTTTTCCAGTCACCTGGGGCTACACCTGACTTCGATGACTTCTCAAATACGATGGAGAATATCTTGGCAACTACATCAGCCAATTCCCTACATACTTTCAGGACCCTCTATGTAAGGGAAGAGGTAAATTGGAGAGATTTCCTACTTAAGTGTCCCCTCAACAAGAGGTGCTTCATCCTAGCATTGACGTTTTCTACTGCAGAGACAGACTCCATGAACCCAAGTCTCTGTGTGTGAGTTTGTCTCTCTTGAAGCTGGAATGCAGCTGCATGTAATTGCAGATGCTTTAGCAGAAGAAATACGCAGCTGAGCTGGCTTTGAGCTGACTTGTGCCAGTTCACTCAGCTAACAAAGGGAGGGGAGACATCAACAGCTGAACTCGCTGTCTTTTTGGCTTGATTGTTATTAAAGTCAAGGCAGCATTGGTAGGCTTAGCTGTGCTACAGGCATCTGACTCTCATTTTGAATAATGAGAAGAAACCTTAGAAATCTACATCGTGCCCTTCCATATCTCCAAATTAATAAAAAAAATCATAGGCAAAACAGTCTCAGCTAATTCTTGCCAATTAACACAAAGTTTTCATAAGGATTCAGGTAATCAGGAAAAGCTCTGGAAATCAACAGTGTGCCAACTGCAGTGGTGAAAATACTACTTTGGTGGCCTCCAGTGGGTCCCTGCCACAGCATGGGTTGCCAGCAGACATGATCCTCTGGGGGGTGTCTCTGTCCTTGCTACTTATTTTTCACTGGTTTTGGTGTGGTGGAGGTTTTTTGATCAAAAATATTTTCTATATAAGGTCAGTGTTTTGCTGAATTTACAAAATAAACATTTAGCTCCAATTTTCCAAAGACCATTCAATACTTCTTTTCAGTGACCTGCTTCTGAGTTACTTGATTTTCTCAGAACTGTGTTTTTAAGATCACATTCTCTTGAAAGCATTTTCATACAAACAAACCGAAAGACGTTCTTTCAGTTTTTGCTTTATATCAAACATTTTCTTCAATGTGTAGGATCAAAGTGATAACTTTTGTGTCAGGACTGTTAACTGCTTGGATAATATATCTTTTAGGAATTGCCAGTACTGAAATCTCCAAACCAGGTGGTAAGAACAGCACTTTACTTTCTACTGGTATCCAGTTCCTAAATTGACCAGCTGCTGTTTCTCCTGGTCTTTTAAAAATTTTCTCTTGATTAGTACTTCCATGTACTACATTTTGGCAAATAAAGTGAAGGCAAAAGTGCTTGGACTTTCATATATTTTTGGATGAACTTTGTACCTGACACAGGATCTTATTCTTCTTCTTCCTGCCCTTCCCCCCCCCCCGCC
>VZRR01005318.1:173854-364168 GCA_013398015.1 Oreocharis arfaki
CCCCCCCAGATTTCTAACAACTAGTTATTTTCTTTTGAATTTTACAAAGAATTCACCTTATATTTGTGAATAAGGTGCAGTTTAGCTCAAGATAATCTGAATTCTCTCCCACTGCTAACCAGTTCTGCAAATGTACATATTTAACCTCTTATATTAAATGTTTGCTTGGTTTACTCTATAGTGCAGAGATGATACAGGCTGTTCAAATTAAATTACTTTTTTTTATTATTCCTTCATTGGGATATTTTCTTGTATCTGATGTTCCAGAGAACAGAAAACAAAAGAACAGGGAACAGGCAGGCTCCAGGCATACACTTTTCACACTTAAATGATGCATCACATTTTTTCTGCACATCAATTTACTGTCACGGTCTCTTTCTGTAAATATCTATTTTACTTTTCTCTTGTAATGCTGTCAGTAGGCAGCATCGGAAGAACTCATTCTTCCCAGAATCCTGTACATTGAGTCAGAGGCAAAAATACAGCCTGGTAGATCCAAATGTGATAAGGGGTCTGATAATGAAGGCAGACAAAATTTCTTGCTCTGAAAGATTTACAAATCAAGATTGCTTCCATGTATCTTAATGCAATTAGATAAAAACAGAGAATGGTAGCATCATAAGACTGACTAACACAAAATTTATTAACTAATGTTTATGAGACTTTTGTTTTCAAGAGAGGATCAGACAATGTCAAAGTATCTGATATGATGGATCAGAAATTCATGTATTGACATTAATTCTTGGTAATGGAGAAGATGAATATCATCACCAGATGAACTCTGAACAGGAGGCCTCCCATTGGTGTTGCTAATAACTATAACCTCCCCCTGTGCTGATGGTCTCTGGCTTAATGCAGTTCTGCTCCATAGTGCTTAATGGAGCAATAGAAGACTAATTTTTTTAAAGCTTTTGATAGAGCATTTATGTTGCTTTTTATACTGCCATCATCATCTCTGTAATTTTGAAGTTGAATATGGGATAATTGTAAGAAAGATTTTCCTCTCTCTCAAGAAAACCACGCACTAGATGTGGCAGAGAAAGCCTATGTTAGCTGTGTGAAAGTAGAAGTAGCAGTGGAATTACACTTGTACCTGTGCACGGTACCTGTACTTCCGTCTGTTGGTTGAGCTGAAGCAGAATCACAGAATTATGGACTCCCTTAGGTTGGAAAAGAGCTCTAAGGCCAAGTCCAACCATTAACCCAGCACTCCCAAGCCCACCACTAAACCGCGTCACCAAGGACCATATCTACACATCTTTTAAATACCTCCAGGGCTCAGAACTCAACCACTTCACTGGGCAGCCTGTTCCAGTGCTTGACAACCCTTTCCATGAAGAAAGTTTTCCTAATCTCCAATCTAAACCTCTCCTGGCTCAACTTGAGGCCATTTCCTCTCATCTGCTTGTTAGCTGGGAGAGGAGACCGACCCTCACCTGGCTACAACCTCCTTTCAGGCAGCCATAGAGAACGATAAGGTCTCCTGTGAGTCTCCTTTTCTCCAGGCCAAACACCCACAAGCTCCCTCAGCCACTCCTCCTAAGACCTGTGCTCCAGACTCCTCACCCAGCCAGAAGTTTTAGTCTCTTCAGTAGCAGAGGGTGTTTAAACAGTCAGGAAAGGAATTGCAATAGGTGGGAAGTGAAGCAATGGCCGATTCAGGTGGCTCCCCTATGAAAATATATGTACTAGAGACATTTTAGACAGAAGTATCATGAAGGTGTAATGGGATTTCAACTTATTGAGTCAAGAATACCCTCTCTTCCTCATTTTTCTTAAAGGAAAACATCTTGCATTGGGATCCCTTGGGCTTAGTAAAAGACTAGTGGAATGCTTCTGTAGAAATCCTGAACAGAAGGTTGTAGCTTTTGGGTTTGGCTTTCCAATCTCTGGCTTGGTGAATTTGCCTGTGAGGGGTGAGCAAAACACTGTCTAAAGAAATGCTCACAGTGTTTTGGTTTAAAAGTAATAATACAGGTCACTAGTAGCAGTAGATTTTAGGTAATAATGGCAAAACTTCAGCAAATCTCCTAAACTAATATACATTAATAATAAAATACAGTCGAGAAATGAGTGAGAAAAAAGCAAACAGTATAAGTAAATTCATTATGCTGGAAAATTCAGTGATATCAGTATTACCTGTAATGGAGTAAAATGGAGGGCAAATTTTAAATGCCACATATGTTGTTATCGTCACAAGCTGTCGTACTAAGATTTCCTCTTTTCACTCCCCCACCCCTTTCTCTTTAACGTTACTGACTCTTCTTTGTAGTTGCTGTTTTACCTTCTCTCTGGTGTAAATTCAGTGGAACTACTGCTGCCTCTTCTCCAACACAGCAGCAATCCTTTTTCTTGTCCTATTCTTTTGTAGAAATGATTCTTCCTTTTAAGTGCACAGTTTCTAATAATGTATTTGATGGCTGCTGCTGGGCTTTTAGCAGAGATATCAATGAGAATGTTAAAAGAAGTATTAATTTTTTTTTTTATGTTTATGATGGAAAGAACAGTGAAATAAAATGTTATAAAAAAAGTGTTATGAAGAAAAAAATATTGTGAGTGTTCAGTAGTTTACGGGCTTTCTTCAGGCTCAAGGTGTTTTGTTGCACCTTAATCTGTGAATCTGTGGGTATGTGCAAATTTATGTGTATTCCAGAAAAGCCTGCTGGATTAGAAATTATTAATTGGAGCGATTCATAAATGTCTCTCTTTCATCTTGATCTATACTACTTTTATATTCCTCACTAATATAGCACTTAGGAATTTAGCCTGATACTGCAGCTACAAATTATTCCAAAACTTTACTGAATCAAAGGAAAAAAAATGTATCTCTCTCTTCAGCTAATGCTGAAGATTAATTTGGTGCAGTGGAATTAATTTGCTACTACGTTAAGAACTGAACACAGGTTTGTGTATAGTTATTTTTCTGATCTTTACTGTAAATTTTGACAAAGTAGGAGTGAGAAATGGTTGCAAAGATCCTCATCCAAAGTCATTTTACTGTGAAAATTTGTGAGGCTGCAGATGGCATAAGATCCCAGAGATAGCCATGTCTTTCTAGGCAGCTGTGCATATCTCTGTAGCTTCCTTTGAACTAAACAGAATTTATCACTGTTTTCTGCCCAGGACATAGATAGTATATCAGGGAAGGTATAAACCCCCATGGTGGGATTTCATATCTTCCAAAGCAGCAAAATCATCGGAAGACTGAAGGCTGGAGAAACTGAATTGTGAACATTGCCAAAAGTGGCGTCATGGTTCAGGCCACACTCCAAAGTTCAGGCCCAGGGTGCTGACCTTTTGCAGCTGCCTACTACATACAAACATCGTTGGGAACTGAACCTTCTGTGGTTTCCCTCATGTCACCTTCCCATCCTGTCTTGACACCAAGACAGGGTTTACTATGTCTGGATGGTCTGCTTTCCTCGCTAGCTGGTGCCTATGAAACAAATGGAACTTGGGAACTAAGGTAGTTTTGCATCCTGTTTTTTTCTTTCCATGGGATCCTCCAGCCTTGTGTCATTAAGCCAGTTCCAGATGTCAGCTGATGTGCTGTCCAGTTCTGCCCGGCTGCAAAAATCATGCACTGATTTTTTGTATGAACAGTGCTGTCACAGAAGTTCTGCCTTCATCATTTCTCTGATTCCTTATGGGATAGGCTTCCTTTCTCTCTTTAATGAGCTAAACTCCCACATCCTCTTTTCAAGATGTCATTTGTGTCACTGTTTCCGAAGTGCTCAGCTTTGTTGGCTGCCTCAGTCCTGAGACTCTCATCTGCTTCTTCCAAATAGTATCAGCACCGTAAGTCATTCTTTTTCTTGTGTTAGAAATTGCATTTCAGAAACAACACAGCCACCTGAATTGCCTCAATTTGTCATCAGCAAGATGAACAGAATAAATTGTTTCACAGAAAACAAATTATGCTCGTGATGAAATATCACATCTGTCTGGGAAGTTGATATGTGTGTTTTACAACAGTATGAAATCTTATTTGGAGCTCCTCCTGACATTTGTAGAGCAAAATTTCCGAATTTCACAGCAGATGACACCACTGTCAGAGTTATCTTCATTGCTGCTGTAACATATGAACTTAAGTGCTAGCCAAGGTGAACTCACTTTACTGTCTGTAAAAAAAAAGATTTAGGAAAATGCACCTTAGAAACAAACATTCCACTTGAGTAATAGGACTGCAAGAGCACAGGCAGGCCCATCCATTATGAGGACATGGCTGCCATTGCAAGGGCTGAAGACATTAGAAATGCCTCTGACTTTTCAGCTGTTTTCCTGTGACACACCATGATAGTGGCTTTGGGGTTTCATCAGACGTGCAGAACATTTCATGAGAGACAGAAACACACTATGGTCCTTAAGTGCATTTTCCGTCAAACAGTCTCTCACTTCTGAACCCTCAACTTTTAGGGTGCTCTGCAAAACAGCTTTAACAAATTGCTGGATGAGATATGTATCCACATGTTAAATAACCAGCTGCTAAAAATCACCCCCTCTGAGACACCAGTTGTATGACTGGTTGTGGTGTTCCACTGATCTCTTGCCACCCATTTTCCCACAGGCAACAATTACCCCTTTTCCACACTCTCTGATTTACCAGCTCTCCTTTCTTTGTGTCTGCCTTTGCCACACAAGTGTTCACTCGCTCTTCCTCATAGAGCATCTTTACCCCCAGACTGACCTCGGTTTCATTTCACTGCTTCTGTTCCAGGTCTGGAGAGGGTCGGTGTCCCAGACAGCATCTCCGTTTTCACATCTGCAGTAAATGCTGTCACCTCTCTGCAAAACTTCCTCAAATGTGGGCTGAGACCATCAAAAACTTGTACACATGCAGAAGAGGGGAAGGCAAAAACCCAAAACCTTGTACGGAGGACAATGAAGCCAAAAAGTCGTGACACTGCAGCAAAACCTCTTATTTTTGTTTCCCCTCTCACATACAAACCTGTGGTTTCCCCCCTTGCTTGTCGTGCTGCCAGCGGCCAGCAGGCTGTGCTGAGGGATCAGTTTTCTCCATCAGGAGCGCGGTGAGACCCGTTTGCAGGAGCTGTGTTTTCCCGTCGGCAGTACAAGAACTTGTTTGTCTGCCCAAGACTGACACCACTTTGCCGATAAGTGGAAAGGGGAAAGATACACGTTTTCCCATCAAAATAACAGAGCAGTTTGTCACTGTACACTGTATCCCATGTACTGCCAAGGCTTCTCATAGACAATATGAAACATCCCCTAGGAACCATGAGAATATCTCTTAAGAACAAGAAGTTTCTCACTGACAGTAGGCAATTCTTCCAGTAATAAGAAAAAGCCACAACAATAATTAGAATGACGACTGAGCCATTCCAAAATAAGCAGTGATGAAATAGAGCCAGATGCCAGGGATGGAGCTTTTGCCCTCTGCTGTTGCCAGTGATCATGCTCATCCCAAGCTCACAGGAATGCCCAAGCTCGCAGGAAGCAAGCCCAGTAAAACCCAGAAGGTTTTTTTAAGCAGACAGAAGACAAATGTCCAAATCATAATGAGCAACTCAATTATACCCTTACAAAACTTTGGAACAGCTTATGTTTTGTACCACCACAAGAGGGTGTAAAGCAAAAGCAAGAGCCAAACAAGAGGCAGCCCAAGCCAGCGAGGTGTGGCGTCACAGCAGGCATAAGGGTAGACAGATGGTGCCCCACTGCCTTTCCTGTCAGTATTCCCACAGCAAACATGCCAGGAAGGATCCTAAGGAAAGATATCATTGGATGCTCTTTTGTAGAATTTGGCTTTCAGGCCCAGAAACCAAATGTTTGGCCGTGCATTAGGCACTGAAAGCAAGAGCACAGGCTGAGATCACATGAAAACTGTTTCCTCAGGTTATCTTCACAACTCCCTGTCTAGCAGGTGGGAAAAAGAGAAATCATTGCTTGGTGGAAGCAAAGGTATAACTTTGTGGGAAGCTGAGCCAAGCAAATGCTCTGCTTCTGAAAGTAAAAGTCCCCCTCTTCCCTCCCACTTATACAGCTCTTCTTCCTTCTGCCTACAGAATCCAGCTGCTTCCCTTCTGAGGGCTCTGTTAGGCACTGAACCTCACCATAAGGCAATTTTAGTTATCATCACTGTAGATGAGTATCCAGCTTGCTGCGTCTGTTCCCTGCTGCCTGACTTGGCTGAGCTGGCAGAGGTGCCAAATGATGAGCTGATTAGCCCAAGGCAAGCAGTGGGAGCATGTAGGAGGCTGGGAGAAGCGAGGGGAGAGAGACAGGGACATTCTTCCTTCAGCTGAGCCCTTGGGACAAGCTCATTTCCTAGGAAACACACCTTCACCATAATGCGACCTGGCTGGCGTATCCAGCTAAACTGAAACCCTTTTGACAAAAATCCCATTCTTCTTTTAATTGAAACAGGCTGCTCTGTAAGCTAAAAAAAATCCAGTGACATCTCACACCTGTCAGAAGAGACCAATCTTCCTAATGAGTGCCTAAAACAACCGATTAAATAGAGTTAACTAACTCAACAGCAGTTTCAAATATTACATTGCAAACTAGTAGGGGGCATTCCTCAGTCAAACAATTCATTAACTCTTCCTGGTGCCAGGTTATACGACTTAATAATAATATTAGTCCCATGGGGAAATTTCTTGTTTAAAGAATCTAAAAACTTACTTTATTTTATAGCAGCAAAAACTTACTTTATTTTATAGCAGCAAACTGAAAAACCTGCAGTGAAAATCAAAAAAAAAAAAGGCAGAGTAAAATATTCTCCTATTTCAGTGTTTAATTGACAAGTGCAAACATAAGGCTCTCATTCTGCAAGATGTGTGCATCATTCCATGAAAATCAATTCACACGTGTGGGCAGCAAGCAGTAAAAAGGCAGCGCTGAGTGCCAACATTGTGCTGTGAGTTTGAAACCAGTGAAGGAAAAAAAAAAAGACTCAGCAGGTAAAATACCAAATTTGGATTCCATGTGCTTTCATGGTGCAGCAGGCCCTGCCCCTGCCTGATAGATGTCCTTGCAAATATTCCTCTGTGCATGACTTTCCCTCTCTGTACGGAGTGCAAGGGGATAGACACAACCATTCTTCCTTTGGGCCAGTCCCCAGCACTGAAAGCTCTGCACAAGAGCCCTGCTATTTGCATGCACAAATGGCTTTTCACCAGGTGAGTTATTTTGCTAAACACTCATAAATAAGGTGGCTTACATGAATCTTCGCTAGACTAGTGCTAGTTTCTCTTCATGTGGGAGTGGGAGATGTGTTTTCAGATCCTCTTTTTATTTTTAGTTGGGAGAAGATAAAACCGGCATAAGCAGCTTTAAGAGTCAGAATAATTTGGGCAGGTCCTAAGGCATCTAGGACACAGGGAGTGGTCCCTAAGCTATGGTATGATGGCATAAGCTATTTTCCCTATAGACAGGCCATTCACCTACATTCTCAAAATGGACCTAATGTGAACTACATGGGGTGCATAAGCTTCAGACACTGGTAGCTACAATGGTTTCCTGAAGAAATGGATTTTTTGTGTTACAGGCTGCGTCATCTAAAGTCAATCGTTTCCAGATTATACATCAAGGCTGTTGAGCTATCAATGAATTACATGCATATTTCATCTTTAACTTGCTGCCAGCTTATAAACCACTCCTTTTGGATTTTTATCAGGAGGAAATAAATTAGGACAATATTCATTTTTCCAGAGCAGACAGGTCTTGGAACTTCTCCCATAGCAAATTTCAAGGAATGTAGTATTCTTTTCAACACCCTACAATCTTTTCTCAGCGTTGAAATTCTTAGCTTTTGGCAAACTTAGCTCCCATTACCCTATGCAAAGATGTGGATTTCAGCACAATCTTAGCTCAGAGCTTTTTCTGTTCTGTTTTCCTTTTTTCATCTCAAATTTTGTTTCAGTTCTTAATGAAGACAGTTTTCAAAAAATGCAAGAATGTTGCAGCTTGAAGCAAACAAAAAATGGGATAAATCTTCAAGCATCAAGGAAATGCTCACTGACATCTTAAAATGTCTGCTGCTTTGAAATGCCCAACACAAAACAGGAAATTCCACTTTGGCTCTACTACTATAAGAAAACCACTTTGGCTTCCTGTTAGACAGAAAGATATATCTCATATTCATAAAGTAAGCCCAGGCCATCATTACAGTTGCTTATTTTTGTATGACTAAACAAGCAAAACAGCAAAAAAAGCCCAAACCCCACCCACAACACTTGGAGCTCCCCTCGTAGAAGCATGCTTACACAGCCTCCTCTGCTACCTGAAAAGTTTAAAAATGCAGGTTTTCATATGAAATCTGTGATAGACATGTAAGCTTACAGGCTCACATAATAGATGTAACACGCCCATAATTTTTCCAAGTTAGAAATCATTTTAAATTCTGAATTTCTGCAGAGTTTTAAATCAAATACATTTTTTCTTCCCATCCCTCTTTGGCTGTCCCAAACCAGCCTTTTCTCTCAATATGAAGGTTTCCTCCAAAATTAAAATTATTTACAAGAAAAGAGAAGTAGCACGTTATTTATTCCTGTTTATTCCTGGTTTCGGTTAGGGTAGAGTTAATGTCTTCTTCAGTAGGCGTTACAGTGCTGTGCTTTGGATTCAGAATGACGATGATATTGATAACACACAGATATTTTGGTTTTTTGCTAAGTCGTGTTTATCTTAAGTCAGGACATTTTTCCCTGTCTCACGCTCTGCCAGTGAGGAAGTACACAAAAAGCAAACGGGGAGGGAGCATAGCTGGGATGGGCGACCCGAACTGACCAAAGGCATGTTCCACACCATAAAACAGCATGCCCAGTATATAAACCAGGAGTTACCTGGAAGCGGGGCCTGATCTGGGTTCGGGAAGAGGGGTCTGGCAGGTCAGTGGGTGGTGAGTAATTGCACTGTGCATCACTTGTTTGGGTTTCTTTCCTTTTTATTATCATTATTATTGTTTACCATTATTATTGTATTTTACTTTATTTTAAATTATAAAACTGTTCTTGTCTCAGCATACAAGTTTTACTTCAGTTCTCCTCCCCATTTCACTGGGATATGGAGGGAAAAGAGAGGGGGGCTGAGCAAGCAACGGCATGGTGTTTCATCTCCAGCTGGACTTAAAACCATGACAAGGTGAAACCCTAGTATTGATTGAATCATCAGAACTAGATGTAAAAATGATTCAAAATCCCCACATGAAATCTCTTCCATCACAGGAAAGGAAACGTGATCCCACCTTACTCTGGTGTCTCATGAGATGTACACCACTAGAACAGAGAGATTCGATTTCCAGAAAAGCTGCAGAAACAGTCAAAATTAGATATTGTTACAAGCAATTCCAAAATCTCCATTGCTGGACTTACTGCACCAACTGGCTTTACTGACAAAGGAAAAATTCTGCATATGCGCATATCCATGCACACATACTTTCTCCTGAAAAAGTACATAAAACAAGTCTCTTGAGGCAGATGGTTAAAGACTTCTTGACATTCACACACTAGGGATGCACAGCTCCCTATGCTATGAGTCAATAGTGCACGTCTTCCAAATTCAGACCAAGAAATACCAGTTACTCCAAGCATCACTGAGTGGAGCACAGACTTGTCCAGATTTCTCCTGTTGAGGTGGCTCCCCGCTGTAGCTGTCGGCTTGTGCGTAATTCTGTCTCTGATTATGGCTTTCATGCTGCTGGGCAATCCCTTGTGATAAACCCAGGCAAAGCTGTCACAGTAATTAGTAATGCCAGAAAATTAATCCTGTTTTACTGGAATTTTCACTTCGCGTTTTCCATGCTTTCCATTTTTTTGAGTCTAAGTAGTAGCTGAAGAAAGTGGAGTTAAACTTCCTGCACAGTACTTGTACAAAACCCATACATTTGTTTTCCTGAACATAGAAATTTGTTAAAATTATGATTGGATTAAAGTAACCCCATTCAAGAATTTTCTGTTCTTTTCTAAGAGGTGATAGAGCCCATTCTCAGCAGCTCTCCAAAACCTCAGTAGTTCAACAGGTAGTATCTACTGACCATCTGAAAGAGAGTAATTTAAAAGCAGTTTTAGGCTATGTAATCTGTCAGAACCAATAGTAGAGTTTGGGCAGTCCAAAGGCATCTGTTTGCCTCTATATTTGAGAAAGCTGTTGTGTATATGCTTATACAAGCACAGTGTGAAAAGAGCCAGCACAGCACATACAGGCCACATAGTGCTTTTCTTTGTATACTGCAAATCTGCTTCAGCAAATGGAGCCGACTAGGACTTTGCTCAGAACTGCAAGGCACTGGCTTGTCTGGCCCAGCTCAACAGCCCACTTAAGCATGTGCTTCTTTTCAACATCTAAGCAAAAATGCTTTTAAAGAAAAATGGTGTTTATTTGCTTAGTTTCATGAGAAAATCGAATTTGTGATAGAAAATGTACATGCAATTTGACCTCCAATATTTATCAATTACTTAGCACCAGGTAGTTAAAAATGAAATGGACCAAGCAGATTAATCTGTACACTCCTAATCTTCAGGGTGCTCCCAGAAGTTAATTGACAGCATTTCAGTAGGAATGGTGGAAGAATTATATGTATTTAAAAAAAAGGGCAAAACGAAAAACAAAAAGAACAAAAAAAGTATTCTAAAAATAGGCTCCATTTTTAAGATGCGATTACTCTAAACCAAATTACACCAGGTATTAAGCTTGCTTAACTTCTAGTTAGAATTAGTGAAGTGATGAAATCACTTTTCATATGATGATTTCCTGAAAAAAATAGCTTTTTAACCATCCAGAGTTTTCTGTCTGCTTCCCTGTTTAGTCATTTTCATCTATTTCCATGTCTCCATTTTAAAAGAAAAGCTGCTGAGTATTATTAATGCAATATCAACAATCAAACTAATCACTACACAGGTGGAAAAGATTTCATATGTTCCCACTAACACCATTACCTTTTTTCTTAGTCAAGCTGTGATAAAACATATAAAGACAGATTAATATGGCTGCATCTCCATAATGTATTTTGCTTTAAAATTTAAACTGTATTGAAAACTAATGACAAAGAATATCTTTATGAAATAGCAATGGAAGTGCAGATTGTCACAGTTGCTGTAGTGGCATTAATTTGAGAATGGTGGGCAAATTCTTGCCTTTCAAAATTTGACAGCCCGCAAAATTCCTTATACTTCAGAAGAGAGGAAGGCAAAACCCAAAACCGTTCTACAGAGGACAGTGAAGCCAAAAAATCATGATCCTGCAGCAAAACCTCTTATTTTTGTTTCCCCAAAGGGAAATCTTGAAACTTTATAGAAAACTTTTTTCAGACCCTAAGTTGTATAGATTTTCTTCATCTAAAACTCAAAGCTAGAAAAGCAGAAGAAAGAGTCACAGCAGATGTCTCAGGGTGGTCTCAGCTGTAGAGCCATTACTGTGATCTATAATGGAACACAAAACAAAGAGGCATTTCAAGTCAATCCGTAAGCACTTGCATCTGGGTGGGCTTGGTCCACATGTGCCTATTTATATTAGGAAATTCAGCATATATAAATATATAAATAAAACATCTATACAGTACATAGTCACATTCATATATGCCATAAAATTACATATATTTACAAAAATATTTGCAGCTTTGTTTTACACTTCCAGGTCCACATTAGGAGTTCAGTTGTTTAGCTTCTGCCTTGTGAACTTGATCACCTTCCTCAAGCTGGACTCTGGGCTGAACTTGTACCTTATATCCTCTCAATTGTCAAAAATAAGAAAGCAGAACATAATCTTCCATGGAATTCTGCCAAGTCCATAAGAAAAGTTGAAACTTGTCTCACTGAAGAGTAAATTACATATTAGCAAAAACTGAGAGACCTCTTCTTCATGTAGAAAGACAGTACCTTCTTGGTCTGAACCATAAATAAACTTGAAACTCATAAAACATTAGGCAGAGCCCGAAGTGTGTGCCTGGCAGCTGTCTATAGCATAATCACACTTCAGTTTGTCTCAGGTGCAACTGGTAGGATGGGGAAAGTAAATGGATGCAGAGATGAAAACGCATACGTCGGGCTACCATCGAGGGTAAAAAGGTAGAGTAGGCTACATCCTGTTGGTATCAGTTTAGCTTCATTTCAAGGTAAGTTGCGTGGTTAAAACAATCCCAAGGATCTCATATTTATACAGTACAGAATACATAGTTCTGTGTCCTCTGCAGCTGGACACTTATAATTTTCTTCTCCAAAAACTGAAAAACATTTCTTTGCTGCTTTGTTAAATTGTCTTCTTATGTATGCAGGCCAGGTTCAGACATGCTTTTTTAACTTGGGGAACTTGCCCTTTTAACATTAGATGAGTTCTGCAAGAGTATTCAAAACTTTGGAAAATGAGTTGTTTTCCTTTTGAAGCACACTTGCGAAAAACAAACCTCAAGATACAGCAGCTTAAATTGCTTGTACGTGAAGACCCAGGGAAAAAAAATCTTGCCATGTGCCATTGATCAAATAGCACTTTCAGTGACTGGCTGTGGAGTCATCTCTTGCTCCTCACTATTCTCTGTGGACATGTCCTGGACCTCCTGCTGTTGATAAATATCTTGGACCAGCATGATGTTTGTGCTCCTCCACTCTCTGTACTTCACCGCTGTCAACTTTGGGTCCTCTAGCAACTGGTTAATTGTGGCCAAGTCATGTTCCTTACACTAGGAAGAGAACAAGTGATTATTTCCACAGAAACTGTTGAGATAATTGTCCTTTAGAAAACCCCTCTGGGAACATTAGACTCATGTCACAAGGGGGTGGACAGTTACCCATCCTCCTGGCAGCTTGTTCTCATTTTTAGAGCACAGGTCATCAAAGTTACAACTACGGCAAAAATTCTTCCCAGTTAAAGGCAAGTTATGATTTCATCTAGATTTTTTTTATAGGCTTCTTAACAAAACTTCATGAGAGAAGATTCATGTGAAAATTACACATTGTTATGCTGTCTCTCAACAAGACAGCACTTGCATGAAACCAGACACAACAACGTTTATTTGTGTAATTCACAGCAGTTCTAACTTTCTCAAAAAATACTTATTCCACTTTATAAATGCCTCTTCTCTGGGAGCTGGACTGAACATAATTTTGGATATAATTTGTGCACTGGCAGTAGAGCTGCCACAGCATACATGGCTGCTGTCTACCAGCAGCTACTACTAATAAATATGGTATCTACTTTTAGGCAAGAGCAGCTCAGACCGTATATTGCAGGCACCCTGGTTCACTTTTAAGATGTGAGCAGTGACAGATGCAGGGACACGGAGACTCTGTATGTCACAGAACTACGGAGTGGTTGAGCTTGGGAAGGACATCTGGAAGTCATTTGGTCCAAAACCCTTCCCCAAGCAGAGCCACCTACTGCAGGCTGCCTAGGGCTGTGTGCAGATGACTCTTGGATATCTTCAGGGATACTCAACACCCTACCTGGACAACCTTGGTGCTTGGTCACCCTCAGAGTAAAAAAGTGTTTCTTGATCTGGGGGAAACCTTCGGTTTGAACCCATCACTTCTGGTCCTGTCACTGGGCACCACTGAAAATAGCCTGGCTCTGTCTTCATTACACCCTCCTTTCTCATATTGATGTTCTTTGATGTCCTCACATGTTGTGGCATAACAAAGCACTTTGCTTTTCCAGCCTGTATTGCCTACCCACGCAATGGACCACAGCATAGAGAAGCCCTAGTTAGCAGGTGTAATTTCTTAATGGAGGCACCATGCTGCACTAACAAACCTTAACAACTTTTGTCAGGCTCCATCCCTCCAGTCTGTGTGTGAAAGTGATGGAATAGTTCTAATCATCTTCTCCTGCTTCCACCCATTTATCACACCCGAGGACACCGTGTGCTGGTGGCTGCCTTGAAAACACCTAGAAAGGACTCCCACACATTCATTTCACCTTCTGATAGCAGCAATCAGCTGTTTATACATCCATATCCCACTGCTACTCTGATAAACCTTCAACTGCCCCAATCTCTGTGATGCCTTAGCTGCTTTTTAAACCCAAAAGCTTGTTCGACTGTAGTTTACACATGTCCTATCCTCAAGACCCAGTGACAGCACTTTTAAGAAGACTTCTGGCATTGATTCAGGGATAAGTGCAGATAGCTTAAGAAAAGAAGAGAGCAGATAGGGGGGTAGAAGGGAGAGGAGTATTTCAATTGGGCAAACTTGGTGGCAAAAAGTCATGCCATGGAATTTCTCCTGTAGCACTAAAACTATTTCCCACATTCTCTAAGACTGTGATGCATTTGCACATAGCTTTCCTCTCTTCCAAACTATTCAAAGCATGTTTTGTTAATGGTATATTGTGGCAGCAACATTAATCTGTTGCTAGATATGTGGAGTCAAAAGTCTAAAATTAAAATTGCACTGAGACTTGCATAAATCACTTCTCAAGCTAATAGGGTTATAATTAAAGCAGAGTACATATGGATCAGAAGCAAAAAATTCCTGATTTTTAAATTTCCAGTAGATACTTTCCAATTATATTATGTCTCATATTATACATTAAGAAAATTGACTTTAAAAGCACATCATTCCACTGATGTAAAGAATATGTCACTTTCTCACTGCAGGCATCTGCCTTTCAGACAGGCTATCTTAAACACTGCTGCTTACAGGACTCTGTTTGTGTCTGTGAGAAAGTGTTTGTGCTATATTTTTCTTGTCAATACTCCAGTTTCTTAGTTTGAAGAAAGCAAAAAAAAACCAAAAAACCAAGGACATCAACACATTTTGTATGTTATGAACACTCCAAAACTTATTTTTCCATATTAAATGCAAGTGTTAGACAAGCCTAAGTTAATCACAACTTATATAATACTCCCATGCTAAATCAATGCACCATTGTCCTCCTTGCTCATGTCTGACATTAAGGCTTCCATTCAGCGCCATACTAATGAAAGTGACAAAATACAACTCCATTTTGCGCTAACTGGGTCTTAGTTTTAGTAGTGAGTCTCCTATCAGGGAAAATCTTGCAGAATGTTTCTGTACGCAGCTTCCTGTCCTATAAAATAGGCATAATTTTTTAACTAACTTTCTGTTATGTGGTGGGCTCGCTTTATTGCTCATGTAAATGAATATTTCTGTAGTCACTGCCGTATCACTGAAAACTCTTTGATACTAAGGAGAGACTTCACCAAGTCTCGTGTGCAGTCAGGAAGAATGCCTCTCTCCCCAGTTCCTTTTACAATTGTACCTTTCAGGAGTTTCAATAAAGGCTGAGGTGCCAAAGCCAAGCCTCCCGTCACAACTAACAATCAAAGCAATGATTGTGCTGACAGGATATTTTTTTAGAATCATGGAGTTGCTAAGGTTGGAAAAGACATCTAAGATCATCAAGTCCATCCATTTTACGTTCATTTCCCCAGCTTACAGTGCTTGAAGCCAGATAAGTACATTTGAAACAAAATACTCAATTCCTGCTTCTAATGCATATGGAAAGAAACAAGTGAACCCTCAAGTTTGCATTTATTCTTTCAACTCCTTACAATATAAATGCTATGGTTAAGCTTTCTCTTTCCCTCAGTACCATTCAGAAGAAGGCTTTGAAATCCCGTGACATTTGATGCTGGCGAGTAAACAGCTCCATAAATCCCTATATTCCAGACAGATTTACCAGCCCTTTCATGGAACATCTCCTGAAACCCTGCACCCCTCCAGTTTGTGATATATTTCCAACATAAAAGCAGGATGCTTTTGTTATTAAAAATATTTTAGTTACAGGAGGTCTTTACAATAGCTTTGGCACATCCTGTACATTCTCTAATAATCACATAAGGAAAACTTTTTTTGGCTCAGGGTCATTTTCATGTCCTTTATCATCAGTGTACTTTGTCTGCTCTTCCTTTTTTAAGTCTCCCCTGTTTAGTGCATTCAGCTGAGCTTGCAACTTTTCCAGTCAACTAAGAGAAGTTTTCTTTATTAAATTTTCCAAATGGGCTGGAACTACTGCAAGAAGTGTCCCTCCTGAGCTATTGCCTCTGCTTCCAGTTCAAATTGAATAACAAAACACAGATCAGTATTCACAATGAAGCAGAAAAATAAAATTCAAAAACTTAAGAAAATTCTCGGGGGCTTTCAGTAAATGTGTAGTTAGAGTTTGGCTGAAGTCTATGCTGCTTCTTTTTTCAGCCAAACTGTTTCTTTCTCTCAGGCTTTTCCTTGGCAACATCTGCAAACTCACCTTTAATGTACTGTTCAGCATTCGAATTTTGTGGAGTTTCTCATTAATGGAGGGGTTTTTGCTGCGCTTGATGAATGACTTCCTAAGCTCCTTCTTAGTTGACAGTCGACGATCACCAATGGGAGACAGACTTGCTTGCTCCAATGACTTGTAAAGTCTCTCCATCTCATCATCATCATCACATTTTTCCTGGTCTGCAAAGAAAAGAGTAAACTGGGTATGAGAAGGTGAATGTGGCAGCAGATAACAGAAATGTTATGTTCAGCCACCAGGAAGGCTCTCAAAGAAGTCAAAAAGTAATGGTATTAGAGTTAAAACTCCAGGCAATTAGGGTAATTTCTAGGGTAATAATGCCTATGAGAAAGACATACTTCCAAACTCAAATCTTGTTAAAATCTAGTAATGATCCAAACAGATGTGACCCTGTATCTCCACTAACAGGGTGCTGCTTTAATGCTCTGAATATCTCACAGATTTTGAACAACTGTCAGAAACTTTATGTTGGAATGAAACAATTCTGATAGCATCTACACCCATTCACCCTTCCCTACACGCTACACACAGCGAATTATGTTTCTACCTGGAAACTCACAGGGCAAATTCTATTTGGTACGCTGATTCATCACCAGGTTTAGTAATTATTGAAAACAGAGTTTAAAAAAAAATGAGCAATTAAATGAAACATAGAAACATTTTAGGAGCCCCAGGAGAAGGTCCCTAGAAAACAGATTAAAGCAAGGACCCTTGGGGCATCCAATATTTTGCCCCTGCGTTTCACAGATTGCAGCAGAGAATTTGCTTGTAGTGCCTCACAACAAACACTTGATTATTTCAACCTTAATTATTCTGATGGCTCTGCAGGGCCGTCTTCTAAGACAGAGATTACACGAAAGGAAAAGCGAATAAACAGCTGAGAATAGCATAAAATAAGATGAAAAGTTAAGCAAAGGAATTTCTCAGAATAAAATAACTTAAAAATGAACAGACAGAAACTAAAAATGTGCCAGGCATATGTAGGGGCGTTTTAGCAGAAGGCCATTTTTAGCAACAGACTGCGCAACTTGCTTCTTGTCCTTCAGTCCACACAGCTTCAGTGAACTCTAAAGGAAAATCGTACAGCTATTGCTGTTTTCAGGGTGCTAATGAATCCCTCAAGAACCACTTTGGGTAACACTTGGTTTTATATCACTGGGGGCAGTGGTGTTGGCTCTTCTCAGCTGCAGTCCTCCTTATTCCCGCTGAACCGGCTGGGCACTTTTTTCTTTTAAAGAAAGGTTAAACATTTACTTTTTAAAATCATCTGCAGTCAGCAAATATATTCTGAACAAAAGGAACAAGTCCTTTTGCCCACTCATGCTGCAGCAAAAAGACTTCTGCAATATGTCAGCATGCTTAGGAGGCTGCTTTTTATCTTTTCCATGTTTTATAAAGTACAGCATCCTCCTACATCTCTGTTCTTTCTAAATATTTAGGTTACAAGAAAGGTTTATGATATGCTGCAAATATTTGCCTTCACTGTGCTGCTGGCCTATTCTTCACTACTGTGTGATTATAAAAAGCTTACTGTAACTTAACAAAAAACTAAATATAACTTCCAACATTGGTACATTGCTGGGGGAGGAAAAGGAGAACTGTTGTATATTTAACAAGCTGCAGGAAACAGAAAAAAAAATGGAAGTGTAAGGCATAATACACGGCAGTAGTATTTCCTGAAAACTGTTGGCTCATGCCATGGGGCTCATAATAACTAGTTTCCTGCCTACTTTCTTGGGATGAAGCAGCTGTTTGTTTCATTAGCCAGCTTCTGCACAGGACTGGCTCAACTCTGCTGGAGACATCACACATCGAGACTGTGCACAGTAACACTTTGAGAGATAAATTGACTTTTATCAGCTGTGCAAGAAAGAGAGTGTAAGAAGAAAAAAAATTTGCTTCAATCCTATCCAGCAACTTTTAGATAAAGCCAGCCCACAGGAGGCATAAGGTTCCTGCTGCAGATGCCTTTTGAGGCTAGCTCATGACCTTCCTCAGGGTCCTAAAAGGGTTGCAAAGCAGCAAGCAGGAGAAAACATCCTCACTGAACACTCTCCTTCCACGCTAAGTATTCTGATATCTTCCATGTGCTTGTGGGTAACTGTAAGGAGGAGAGTAACACTCAGCACAGAAAAAGATGGAGCCAAAGTCAGAAAAGCCCAGAAGAAGGCTCCCAGATGATGCACTTGCCCAGCAAAGTGTACTCAGCTCCTGCTGTCTTTCAAGATTTCAACCTGAAACTCCTCTCCTATTTCTTATTCTTCTACCATTCTCATCTTCCAAAGGATTAATCATGGTCATGTAATTTCAAAGGGAAAGGAATGTGCCCGATTCTACATATCAGGTGGATAAAAGAAGTGGCAGTAAAGCAGCTAAATGGAATTTCAGCAAACTGTTGGAAAACAAGGGTGTGTGGAACTTACAGGTCGGGCAGAGCCAGGTACAAGTTATATAACACTTTTGTCTCCATCTTTGATGAATTTCAACTACAGTTAAAAAATAAAAGAATATGCTAATATTGTGCTTTTGAGTAGGAGCAGATAGTGTTGCTATTGACAGTATGTCAATATGTCTGCCAACAAACCTCTATAAACTGAGGCCGGACTGGAATTTTACCTTCAGTGTCCTGAGTACCCCCGAGCCAAGATGAGAAAGAAAAAGCCCACTTTTTGCAGGCTTGAAGCTGCCACTGCACACACTAGATTGGTGCTGTAAATCTGAAGGTGGGAGAGGTAATGAAGGAAGAGCAGAGGAATTACATCTAGCATTCAATTAACAAGCCAAATAAAATGATCTATGATAAGAAAATATATTTACCCTCACTCACACAATGATGTCTTTCAGTATTTCTTAATGCCACTACAGTAAACTAAGAAAGCACTACCTGTAATTTGCTTGCTTGTTTTTCCCATGAAACACCGCACAGAAAATAAAGGTTGGATAACAGAAATAAAGCAAAATTACTCAAGACTTTAGCAGACTGGAGGTTTTCTCCAGATTCAAGCTGTCATGGCACATTTTCACAGAACTTGGTACTGCTTGAACCTGGAATCAGAACACTGACCTGCAGGGGAAGAGGTCTCTAACAAAGGCACAGGCATTCACCAGTTCTGTACTATCAGGCTGCAGTGATTTGGATTCTTCCTGTGAAGGAAGAATCTAGTCTAGACACCTGTGGTGTCTAGACCATACTACCGAATTGTTACAAAATATTTGCTTTCTATCACAAAGTAAAAATATGTGCAAAAAGCACACAGTACACAAGCTCAGGTCCTGGTGTAAAAATGAGCAGATTGTCTGTGTCAGACTCACGAAAAAAAATGTACCATCCCTACTCTGACTTTTCTTTTAACCTGAAGGTTTATAAGGATGGATATATTCTGCTAGCAAAAAAATCTTAATAATATGGATAGGTTGGACCCCACTAGCACTGCTCTGGAGTGATTCTTTCCAGAGAGGTCACACAGCTCACATCAGGCACATTTAGAGTCACTTCAGAATAAAATACAGCAAGTTATCTCTTCTACCAGCCACTCCTCAAGCTAAGCACTTTCTCTCTCAGTCATGCAAGTTAGGAAACTGAAATGCTACTCCAGCATTTCTTTATCTCATCCTATTTTAAAGATAAAACACATTCATTTTTCTCCCGGGACCTACTGAAGGATTAGTGGAAAAGAAGAAATGGCCACAGTGGAAGGATATTACATATTGTGTGCATCTGTGATGGGGTACATACAATAGGGGGCAACATGCACATGGTGCACTTTTTTCTTCCCTTGGCACTACAAACTATAAGCAATTCTTTTGAGTGATGCCACTGGAAGGACCTGTCTTCCTGGGATTCTACACCATGCCCTTCACTCACAAGCCTCGCAGCCTGCTGAAGCTTCTGAGCACTTCTAGAAAAAATCTGCAATGTTGTATATGTCTTAATTTTGTCAGACTCCACGGTGAGCAAAGTGGAAAAGAACCAGTGCTGACTTAAGGAAAATGGAAGTTCTGCACTGAGATAGTTTCACGTTCAAGAGAAAGAGACCTTCTAGGTTGGAGTAGTAATAGTATTTCAGGCACAATTGAAAAATTCTGATTTAGGGGAAGTAAAACACAATTTTGAGGCTTGATGCCATTTTTCTGGAATTTCCCACTAACAGGAGGTATCACAGACAAGAACAACCTGCCAGAACTTCAACATGCCTATTCTTCACCTCCTCAATTTTCAGCTTTCTCTCTCCTGTCAGCCAACTTGCCACAGGCTGGAGACGTTAAGGTATTGAGACTCCTCTCATCTTGGAGCATCAGTACAGGAGCCTATCTGAAATCTCAACTTCAATGCTCTTTAAGCCTACATAAGTGAAATTATCCAGAACTTTTCAAAAAGCAGCTGTGACAAATAAAGCTGATCGTTTCCCGGTGGTAAAGATATAGAAATTGGAAATGTTTGGCAGAAAGAGCATTTTGCATTGAAAAACACCTCCAACAAAATGTATCTGAGCAAATTTATCTGAAATGTAAATACTTGTTCAGCCATTCTGTAAATGAGATCTCACAGACTCCCAGTTGTGTATTAATACTAGGGAAAAAAACTCTGCTTCTTCCTCCTGTTCTTGCTACTCTGAAGAGCTTCTTGTAGCTTTGCCAGCACCTCTGTTTCTGATTCTGCTAAAATTTTTTATGCCAGTGGGAGAGAACAATTACACCCAAGGCTGGAAACAGCAGAGGGCAAAAAATCATGAATTATTTTTGTCCTTACCTATCTATCCACCCCCTAGTCCCTCTCCATAGTGGCAATAGACTTTTCAATGGGAATATGAAGTCACCTCAGGGAAATCACATTTCCCACATAACTATGGAACAGAAAATACAGGAAAAATTTCAATTAGGTGAGCATAGCTCAGGGAAACTCCTCACTGGCAAATGAAGAACTGAGGCAGGAAAGAGTGGAAGAAAATAATAGGAAAACTATGTTACCACCAACAATTAGATGCTGCTGTCTGACAGTGTAGTGGACTCAGCAGTGAGGGATAGAATTTTAGTAAACTGACTGAACTGGAAATAACATAAATAAATATCTCTTTTTCACAGAGTTCAGAAAACTGTTGTACCATAGTTTTAGCTGTGATTTCTAAAGCTTTTTTTGTTGAGAAACAAAATAATTATTCAAGTTTCTCTACACAGTTGTTCTCACCAAAGGCACACTTCTTGGCTAGTCTCAGCCATGATCTAGCTATTTTCTATAACTTTTGCAGAAGGAACAAAGGGGCCAGAGCACACCAGAGGATCTGTTCTGGCTATTACTGGCACAGACAGACTCCAGAGAGGAAGAGGATGTCAGTTCTGAGAGCAGAAGGAACTGAACGCCTCCAGCTCCAATTTAACCAACTCCTTCCCACAAAACCAACCCAAATAAAATCCAAGCGGTGTTTGAAAAACTGTCCAGGTTTGAAAATATCAGCACACACCAGATCTTCCACAGCTACTGTGAGCTAAGGTAAAATAAACCAGAAGTGGTAAAATAAGAACGCCTTGACAAGATGCATTAACTTCACATGGTCATGAGACCCTCAGAAAATGCAAGAAAGAAGGATCTTACTGCTGTAGTAGTAGATGCCTAAATAAATAGAAACACACTATTTTCTTATAAAACATCTCAGTTCCTGTGGCTTCGTTTTGCTATAAAGTTTTTTGATCATAATGCTGGTGGGTCACAGTCAGATACTTTTTGTTCCAGCAGTTGCCAGAAGAAATACAAAGGATGGAGCTTGGCTGGAGAGTGTGTCCAGCCATCTTGGAGGAAGAAAGGCCAGCTTCTGGATACAATGCACGTAGTCAGATAGCTGTTTGTACTCTCAGCTGTTTCTTGTTTACCTTTCAGTTTCTTTGCATCACAGGCAGCTCAGAATCCTTTGTCACTGAGCATGTAGCAAGCTGTATCACCAAAGTCTCAAATATTCCCAAAAAGTATATGGATGTATAATGTTGGTCTCTTTTCAAGAGAGAAAGCTGATAAACTCCCTGTCTTTGTACCTGTGTATCACTCACAGGTATGTAAAATCTCCCCAGTAACTGGTGCTGAGAATGTTCATGACACTACTAAGAGTGGTTGGAAAGGTTGTGAAAAATATCATATCTTATGGTTCCTTGCACCAGATACTCACAATTGCATAGCAGAGTTCATTAAATAATTCCTGTTGAAAAAATAATCCATCTTCATTTATTTGAATCTGTAGCTTTTCTTATGGAGATTCATGCATTTATTTCTGAAAAATGTTTCTTTCATTGTTAAACTAAGGTTTCTTCACTGTTGTTGTACTTTTTCATGGTAAGCTCTCCCTGCAAAACCACAGCTACTTTCTTCCTTGTAGGTACCAACTTTTCTCACATTGGTCTCCATTTCCAGACTTTGTCAAGCAAAAGTGCTCTTCGGTTCTAGAAAATTTTCACCTCAACTCTAGGCTTTTATCAGCTACAACCAAATATTCCTCACGTGGTTTTACCATGTGGAATGTGGCCAGGAAAGAGTGTGGCAGGGCTTTTTTATCCTCACCGGGAGAAGGAGAGAGCACAGACATATCCACAGGTTCTGTGAGGAGGAGAATCAAAGACTACTGTTCTGACAACAGCAGGACAATCTTTACACACAGGGAATATGTGCTTTCGGGACAAATGTTGACAAAAGACAGATTTGTCTCCTCCTGGATGCGATCTCATGACTCAGAAACGTCAGAAGTGCACTATTCATAAGCACTGTGAAGCAAATAATATGGACTGCACTGGGGTATGCCCTCTTGTTTCGAATCAGATAACAAGGGTGTTCTTACCAGTTATTGTAAATCAGGAGAATTTGCACCTAGGTTTTACCCAACAATTGAATTCATCTCACAGTATTCATGCACATCCTTATCAACTACCTGGAGAGGGAAATTCTTGGGGTATAAGCTGCAGAACCAGAACTGCATCCTTTCTGACAACTTTCATTTGGAACTGAATTGCTATTTTACATAAATCCTTCTTTTCCTACCTCTTTCTCAAATTGAAGCAGCTTAATATCCTTGCAGATTATTTCCTTAACTTTTTCAGTGGCCATTGCAGGGGAGGGTACCACACAACAGCACTCTTCACACCCAGCCCATAACATGCAGACTGATAAAGGAAAGACAAACCTGTGTATGGTGTACATTTTACATGGTCAACAACAGGTTATGATGCAGACTATAACTAGTGAGGTTATACAGTTTCCATAGTGACTGTCTCAGTGAAATTATCTATTTCTGGAGTTCTGTCAGCGATCACCACTGTGGTTAGGATGGAAGTGTTCTGTGTCTGCCATCAAGGTTGCCCATCAACTTAGCAGTGAGCAAGAGAAGAATTGATTTCCCCAGGAGTAAGCTTAGCAAAATTAGACCATCTTGCACACAGCAGTAATATACCAAAATGTGCCTTGATTTACATTATAATCCCATTTTTATTGGGTTAGTGTGATTGAGACTATCAAACTATAAGTGATTATGTATGAGTCATGCTAATTTAATTCTATGACCATCCATATATTTGTCATATTTGTCATCCATATTTGTCACCCTTACATTATGATGGACAGCAGTAGCCTACGCATTATTGCAGGATTTCTGACAATACCAGAGTAACATATTCTGAGCAAAAGTTTAGATTTCTGAAGAGCAACCACTGAATCTTTGTCAACAGGGTCTATAAGCCACTATGCCATTTATGACCTACGCTCCAACAACGCACTTGAATGTCCCTAGTAATATTTTCCAAAGATATTACTTTGTCAAATTTAACCCAGAAGGTAAAATTACAGAATACAATGTATTTAATATGTCTTTGTGACATTTTCTTTAGGGACTCCATTTCTGCCAGCCCCAGCCTTTTCACAACTTGCAAAGCCAGAATTAGGGGAATTAGATTCCACAGTAACTCTCTCAAAGCACAGCACTCTTTTCCAATACATAGAAACAGCACATACGCTCACTCTGGATTTTAATTCTTTCTGATCTTCTTTGCTGAAGAATTTTCTAGCAGAGCAGCCAAGAAAATGGATAATGAAGGTGAGCATAAAACACTGAGTTAATTTTCACTTTTGATAAAAACTGTACTTGGATTAATATATGTTTGGTTTTTTTTTTTTAAGTCAGGAAAAGGTATGACAACATGAAGGAGTGCCAACTTGCTAAGTATTGACATTTGTAAAACAATAGGGGGACTAAATGTAACTAATGTGCCTAATAGTATCATCTTTCAGTGTCAAGTTCACTTCCAGAGAAATACTCTGAGTTCCCAACAACTCCAGTGAAGTTTCTTTCCACCATTGCATTACCTTCAGCCTAAGCTTTTAGATGCAGCTTCGTTTTGCCTTGTGCTGAGACAACCCTTCTCTTTCCGCAACAAAGAACTCACTTCAAATCTTTACAAGGATTTGGAATCACGGGAAGAGCTGATGCACAGAACATTGTTGTTCCCTTATGTATTACTCCGCTAGGCAGAATAATTGCATTCCAGGAGCAACTCCTAGCCATCAACTGGTTTTAATTCAGAAAGAAGCAGCTTTGCTCAAAAGGCAAGAGATATTTCCTCGCTACACAGGAGAGCTATGAACAGTAACAATGACCACATTCTGGATCTATGCCACCTTTTTTAATTAGCAGTACATTTCAGTAGGAGAATACTGTGCAGGTACCTCTTTGCTTAAACAAAATCCAGTCTTAATAGACTTCCTGATTCAAGACTTCAGTTGTTTTCTCTTGATTACAATGAAGCTTAATGAAGCAAATAGGGAGTATGTACTTTGAGTAAATACAAGTGCATTTATTTGTAGATTTGGAACCACCTAACCCCATGTTCACTGTTTCCTACATATTCTATTTTGGTTACGGTGTCCATTCTGTGACACACTTTATTAACATTTTGATTCAATCCTAACTAATAAAAAACATCTGAATTTAAATAAAGACTGTTAATAAAATTCTGTCTATGCTAGATTTATATATAGACATTATGATCTAACATAAAGATACAATTTGAGAAAAGTTGTAAATGTACCTACCAAGCAGATACTAGGTTATATATTTAATGTGCAATAAATTAATGTTTTTTATAAATTATGTGCCACTGGAAAACTCTTCAGTGAAGAATATAGAGGAAGGAAGGGGAAAGGAAGTTAAGGAAACCTGTAACTCTCATACTGTATCGCTCCACAGCAAAAATCTCTTCTCATTAGCTCACCTTTGGCTAGAGATCGCTGTCCTGTTGCATCTGGCACAGCTAGACAATGTGTATCTGCCCTTAAGTAAGAGGTCTGGGATCCCCCATTGGGTTCGGAAAGCCGGACTTCCTGGCTTTCTGCTGCGTCTCCACAGACCACTTCTGGCGGCTCCTCAGAATGAATCTGCACGCAGAACGTTAAAGGCTGATCACCCTCTTCCGTGGCAGAGCTGTTAACCAGGTCAAGCCAGGACTGCCTCTCTGAACAAACCACTTTGGATGTCAAGGAAGATGATGATTCTTGGGAGTTGAAAGTGCTTTCAGCAGAAGAGAGAGAACATGATGCTTCACTTGACAGAGTTGAGGTGAATGATGACTTCTGATGATCCTGCTTTCAAGAAACAAAAGGGGAGGGGGATGAGGGGGAGGAAGAAAAAAGAATAATTATTTACAAGTTACTCCTGTTTCTAGTTTCTACGTGATATATAGATACGCAGCTGAAATGCTAAATGACCAAAAATTGTTGTAATCTGGTTACTTATTCATCCAAACAAGCCTGGGGTATGGCAATCTACAGAGCAGTAACCTCAACAACCAAGCCACAAGGAAGCCAAAGGCAAAAGAGATACAAAGCTGTAAATGCCTAGAAAAAAAGACCGAGAAAAACTACTGTGTTAAATGTAGCTTTCCATGCGAGGTCTCACACTCACCTTCTTCCTTTAACTTGCCTTCACTTTATTGGTCTAACCAAGAGTGCAGCAGAAAAACCTCAAATTAGCCATTGAACAAGTAGTTGTCTTGACGCACTCTACGGTTCCACCAATGCAATAACCAGAGACAGACAGAAGGGGTCCCAAGCACTGAAGTACAGTATAGAAGTATTTTTCCTAGTCCATTAAAGAGATAATCATTCACCAGGGCAAGAAGGTTTAGCAGAAACTATCAGAAATTGTGACGAGATCATCATGATATGAAGGCCAGATTTCTGGCAACTGCAGAAATTTACCCCTTCTGCAAATCATCTCCTATTGGCCAATGCCAGTATCGGAATACCAGACTTGATGGACCACAGTTCTGGCAAGTTTCTGTTCTCAATGTTTATGTAGAATAGATCTGTGTAAGGATTAGAACAGATGATAACTAGACTGAAAATATTGAAAATTACTGAGAAGGTGTTGCTAGGGAGACCTGGAAAAGCTGCAAACACAGTAAAGGGACTAGCCTGGAATACCTATTTATAACCCAGTAAACCAGAAAAAAGTTTTATTCAAATAAACCAAAAGAAGAGTAACAATTCTTTTGTTACGATTTATAAACGTATGCAATTCAGTGTCATATACTGCAATGTATACTATGTCCTTTGCATATTAGAAACAGCAAAGTCTTCCTGTGCGTCCAATAGAGCTGCATCATGTAACTAGTAGTCAATTCACAAGATGAGGAGAACGTGTATCAGGCTGTGGGTACTATTTGTTTATAACAGCTTCTTCACTTTTGTAAATTTTCAAAACCATTCATAGAATTATAGAATTGTCAAGATTGGAAGAGACCTTCAAGATTATCCAGTCAAGCCATCCATCCAGCACTTTCACTGCAAACCCTACATCACTAAACCACATCATCCAGCGGCAGATGCAGACACGTCTTGAATACTTCCAGGGATTATAACTCCACCACCTCCCTGGGCAACCTATTCCAATCTCTGATGACCCTAATGGTGAAAAAATGTGTCTTACATCAAATCTGAATCTCTCCTGTCTCAGTTTAAGGCCGTTTCCTCCAGTCCTCTCACTGTAGGCACAGCAGGAGAGACTGGAGCCCTCCTCCGCTCTAGCTACAGCCTCCTTTAAGGGAATTGTAGAGACCAGTGTGGTCCCCCCTGAGCCTCCTCTTCTCAAGAGTGAACAAACCCAGCTCTCTCAGCCATTCCTCATAAGACATGTTTTCTAGTCCTTTCACAGTTCCCCTAGGACTGTTACAAGCATTGCAGGACCCAGACATTTATATTCCTCTGTGAGAAGTACAACACTATGTTTCTGGTGTGGTTTTGTGTCTAAAATAGAAACCTTCACATATGCATCCCCAAGCAAAGGACAACAAGAAGCTGTAGTAAACAATGAGTGCTAAAAAGGCCCTTGGGAACACAGGTGATATGAAGCATTTCATCTAAGAGCTCCTATCACAATGACAAATTGTTGAAGCATTTGTAAATTCAAGCAGAATAACCAAACAGTAAAAGCTCTTGCCCACATGGTGTAGATGGTCTAATTTCAATTTTTCAAAGCTGGGAAAGGAAGATATTAGATCTCACTTCTATTTTTCTGTCATTTGTCCATTCAAAAAAAAAAGTGTTATTGAAATGAAGACTTGAAGACGGTGCCTCACTGAGTTGAATATATTTTTATTCTCATTTTCTTTTTGTGCTGACTTAAAAATATGGGTAAGAATAAATACGACTGCCACAAAGTGTTTCTTTTTCTCTGCATATGTGTTGTGTTTTGTTTTTATTCTGGCATGACAAATGTTTACCTAACTTATTTGAGCGACTCCTCTGGAAGTTTTGCAATCATCCATATGATAATAAATTTCCATTTGGGGGTATTTTAAAAAGTAGATCATAAGAATGTCACTGGAGATTAATGAGTCTCTAGATATATTTTAGAGACAAATTTTAACCGTGAAACTCTTTAACTGCTTTTTTGGCCACTGCTGCAATCTGTTGTCTCAACATATCTGCTGATTTTTGAACTGTAAATCCAATCACACTTGGACTAATTAATGCAAGTGATCAGTTTACCTTTTGTCCTACAGATGTTATAATTTACTTGTTCCTCACTTGTTTTTTTCTTCCACAGTATCCAAACCCATGCACACACATGGAAAGCTCATGATTACTACTTGTTTCTTCTGCAAATTTCAAAAATGTTTGAGTCAGCAGAGAATAGATTAGCAGGTATAAACTTTTTGCTAGAAGTACAGCAAGGTGTTTGCTGCTCTAAAATGTAACAGAGCCTGCATCTGGGTGTCTATTAGTTTCCAGACTAATAGTTTTGGGTTTGATGTCAAGAAGTTTGGAGGCCTTTCTGCTTAAAATAATGAAAAGAAATTAACTCCAGTCAATGCCTGTGACATTCTTGACACTGAGCTGAATTGTCAGGATGAGTGTCACTTCCTGTAGCAATTTGAGAAATTTTAAGCAGGCCAAGTGCTGTACCCACAGAATATGAACCCAAATCCAACACATTTTTGAGACTTCACAGCTTGGTTTAAGAACTCTGCAACAAATGAACAGGCAGCAAGCAGTGTTTAACCAGCATTCCCTGAGACAACCACAGGCTCCAATCCTAGAATTGAGTTTTCAGTAGAAGCTGCACTTTCCCAGTCCTTTCCCAGGGTTTTTCTTGTTTCAGCACTTGTCCGGAAGTGAATGGGGTATTAAAGACGGTATTTAAAAGGAGACTCTGACTTGTGGCCAAACAGAGCTGTTTCTACTCACTATGTAAGCAAACTGAGTGCAGGGCAGACCCACAGCAAAAGGAGCTTATTCCAGTAGCCAGTTCTGGGGTGAAAAGATGACACCTTTGCTCAGGAGACACTGACCTCTGTCCACAAGAGATGGGATTTCAAGGCATAAGAAGAAGGGAAATCAGCTCACAAAGGTAAAGGCTGAAGGGAAGACAACATTTGAGGGAAAGCTTGATACAGCAGGATCCCTCAGCATCTGCACCACTGCCTGCCTCCCAGGTGTTCCCTGCCAGAAGATGGAGGCCAGCACTCAAGAGCATCATATGGGAAGGAGACAACCGGAGTCTGTTGCCTCTGCAGCAACAGACCAACAAGCAGCAGGAAACCAGAAAAACAGAAAACTAAAAACCAGCACCTGTTTAAAACTCATCATCTGGAAAAATGCAGGCATTCACCCAGAGGCGATCAGATGGAAAAGACATCTACAGCCTCCTGAAGGCAAGCCACTGAGGTATAAAATTCAAGATGCTTCATTAACCGACCCACGGCCCAGAATAACTGCAAGAGACATATTGCCAAAGTTCTTATTTTCTCTGATATTTATAGCCACTCAGTCACATTTAACTTCCAGATAATACAGGCAATAAAGAATCACGTTCTACAGCAGTGAACGCCTCACACCCCCATGCCAGGCAGATTGTTCTAGTGATAAATGTTACACGTTTCAGGAGAGGAAGTGAAGACTGACTTATCTGCTTGAAAATAAGGAGGGCAAGTGGGTGACAGTCCGACATGCACTCCCAGCTTTATGTGAGCTAATTAGAGACGGCCAGACAGGCAACCCTGTGCGTGACATCTCCTTTTACTAACGTCTGTGATTGCACGAGCTTCTCTAGCTCTTCTGTATATTTCAGGTTTGCTCCTGCTTTGCTGCTCCTGTGCCCACCCCAGCTACTGGATGCCATTTCAGCGTGCCACAGAGGAACTTGTACCACAACAGTGAGGCGGCAGACACTTCCCTTCCATGAGATGCAACGAGAACATTTAGTACTAAGTACCTCTGCATACCTCTCAATGTTAACTTTCAGCTAGTGAAGGGAAAGGCTTGAACTCAGGATTCCTTATTTCAGCTGTATTACCAGCCCAGAGCAGATCACTCATTTCTAAGCACAGAATTAGGTAAATTCAACTTTCCATTTTAATGGGAAAAATTCTTAAAAATTAAAAATGTGGTGACAAAAGATTCTCACAAGGCTGCTCTATAGTTTCCAAAGCATGATATGAACAATCTGTTTCCTCCAAAATTGCAGCCAAATCCCCCAGTGCCTATTGCTAGCTCCAGGAAAACTTACTGGTTACAGAGATTGAGGGATTGTCTCCCCTATTTGCAACAGCTCTCCCTCACTTCTACTGCAAATCACACTTTCCTTTTAAGGCCACAAAGAGAGGAAAAAATCCCACCCCAAATGTACTAGTGAAGCTACCTGTCATAGCAAACTAACAACTTTTCCGTCTTTACTTTAAAAAAAAAATTGAAAAATTAGAAAAATTTAAAGAAAATTTGAAAAATCCATTTAAAGCACATGTAAGAGCAATGAGATCAGTGTGAAAACAATAATATAGAAACAAGATTAGTAGGGCAAGAATTAGATAATAATTAAGCAAGTCAATTTGATTAGACTCATGAGGGTGCATAGTGCTTATTCTAATTTATGAAATGAAATGGGACAGGAAGGAATATTCTGGGACAGTATGCTACATAGATTTTAGAAGAATGCCTGTTTTGTTTTTCCATAGTCTATTTTTCAAAAGTAGAGGAAAAAAAGCCAGATTTTATCACTGTGTGAAGAGGCCTCTTCTCTTCGCTGCCACAAAAGCAGCTTCAAATTCAACAGTCTTAAAAACAGCTCACTCAAATAAATAAATGCAAAGCCATTGGATGAAGCTAGCAGGGTCACAAAAAAGTGAGAGGTTTCAGGATGGATTTTTTGGAAAAAGAGAGAATAGTGTTAAAAAAACAGCTTATAGAAGTGTGTTAAAAATCTTAAAAAAGAAAAGACACAGTTTGTGTATGAGGTAGAATGATACCTTCCTTTCTCCAGCAAGATAAATAGGAAGAAGCTGATCTTTTACAGTGCAAAGCTCCCTGTGGTGCAGGATGTGATAGCTGTGGGCTCTGCCACAGGGTGGGCAGTCAGTGCACGGACGTTTCACAGGAACACAGGGTAAACATTTCTAGACACGTTTTTAGGTTATTCCTAAAGGTCCACCACCTCAAGAGAGTTACGTTTCAACCTGCTTGCAACAAGAAACAAGATGATTACTGGAAGACTTACCGAGGGAGGAGGTGGTGTCTGGACTGTGTAGGGTGGAGGTGGCGTGTCTGTTATTTCTGGATCATCATGTTCACTTTCACTGTAGCATTCTGAGGTAGACATGAAAAATGACCGAAAATAAAGCGTTAGACCAACATATTTATTCCTTGTAGTGCTGTGGCAACCGAAGGTCACCAAGCAGGGTGTTCTGGACTTACAACCACATTTTATCAAGTCAGTGTCTCCTAACCCACTTATGGTAATACTACACTACTTCATGGCAACTTTCTTTTTTTAAGTAAAAAAAACCAGTTGTTAATTTTCTGTGACAGGAAACACTGGGTGCACTGCTCTAGGTAGCTTCACTAGTACGTTTGGGGTGGGATTTTTTCGCCTCTCTTTGCAGCCTTTAAAAGAAAAGTTTCATTTGTAGTAGAAGTTAGGGAGACCTGCTGTGAGTAGCAAAAGCAATCCCTCAATCTCTGTAACCAGTAAGTTTTCCTGGAGCTAGCAATAGGCACTGGGGGATTTGGCTGCAATTTTGGAGGAAACAGATTGTTCATATCATGCTTTGGAAACTATAGAGCAGCCTTGTGAGAATCTTTTGTCACACATGTTAACTCGCGTAGACACACCATACGGCACAGCAGTACATATGAAGAGGTAATACCAAAAGCAAACACAGTAGGACTACCCTAGTAATCTCTTTTTTTTTCTTTTTTTTTTCTTTTTTTTTCTTTTTTTTTAACAAAAACAAGCTGATAAGAGCCTCGGTATCTCTTGACATGTGCCAGAGGCAGTCATGTTGTTATTTCTTTCAACTATCTGTGCAGCAGGTGAGAACATTTTCTAAATATTTATTTAAAGGTAGACTAAATGAAGTGATAATCATTGATAAAATTAGACACAGAAAAAGGGAGGCAGAATGTTGCTGGTTCTTATGCCCAGGACATGGCTATAGTAAACATTGGACAAGATCATAAAATCATAAGAGTTTGGTTTGGGTTGGACCTTAAAAGGCCACGTAGTCCAACTTCTCTGCAATGAGCAGGGACACCTTTAATCAGACCAAGCTGCTTAGAGCAGCTTTCCAGGGATGGAGCTTCTGCCACCTCTCTGGGCCACCTGTTTCAGTGTTTTGCCAACCCCACTGTAAAAAATTGAAGTCTAAAAATCTAGTCTAAACTGACCCTTTCTTAGTGTAAAACCATTACCCCTTGTCCTGTATGCCCTGCTAAGAAATTTACCCCCCATCTTTCTTATGGGCCCTCTTTATGCACTGAAAGGCCACAAAGGTCACTTTTGCTAAGTCTCCCCACACAGATGCAACCTCTACAGGAGCAAGTGCTTGCATCCTGCCCTGGACCACATGTGCAGGGTGACAGCACCCACCCCCACTCCACTGAGCCGGGGATGCAAGAGTTTGCAAGCAGAAAGTCAGAGCTTAATGACAGCAGCTTAAGTGGGTGTCACAGGTCACAGTCTCCATGGGATCCAGCACTGCCCTTTGCTGGCCACGTGCACTCAGCAGCTTGTGCTGTCCAAGAGCTTCCGTCCAGCTCTGCCCCAGAGAGAAAGGGTTGTTCAAATTCAGGAAGTACTTCATCAGAGCTGGACTTCAGGGGCTCACACCACTAGAAAGTAGTGTGTTAGCACGGTCTCTGGACAGTCACCTGAGATTATTTAATCTAAAATTAACTCGTTTAATACTCAGACATTTTATTTTTGTGCATGTCATTGGTGGGGTGGGAGGGCTACTAAGCACAGAATGAGGAGAATAAAGTTGTAAGAGAGAAGAATTTTGTATATGAGAGAGAATTTTCTAACATGTTAACAAAGTGAAATTTAAAGAGGTTCATTACTTTTTCTCCCTGTACTCTTTGCAGAATCATAGGGGTTTTGAGTAGCATAGATGCTCTCCTGTTTACTGGAAACATATGCTGGCACATGTAAGCATAAAGAACTGCAACTGGCTGCAGTAAGGCCTATATCGAATTCTAAGACTCTATTAATGCCTTTTTGAGTGACTCAGTAAAAAGCCTATTGTTTCTACATCTCCCCTTCTAACTCAACAGCTGTTTCTGATACTCTAAACGGGCAAATGGCAGTGGGGGATGTTAAAATGCACAGAAAGTACATAAATACACAAGAAATGCCACAGCAAGAGCCAGGACTTCTGAAGAATTATAATGTATGATACAGAGAGGAAGAACTGGTCAGCAGGAACATAAGTGACTGTGGGTAGTGACAGTGTTTTCACAAAACATAGCAATATTTCTGTAAGGTCATGTCCACCCAGGCACCAGCGGGTGCTGCAGCCACACTGAAGGCAGCTGCTGGATCACCTGTGACAAAACATGCACGAAAAGACAAGAAGGTGTTTAACACCAGAATTAGAAGGCCTTTTTCTGAAGTGGGCATGGCCCACCAGCTTTAAAGGCAGAATAAATTTTGGCTATGTTATGTTATCGCAAAGCTATTAGATAACCAGCTGCAGAGGTTACTGCGTGGATTATTTTGTATCTTTTGGTCTTTTTTTTTTTTTAATTAAGATTGGTGGAATGACTCATTTTGTGTTGCTTCATAATTCTTTATTCAGCCAATTAAACAAGTATCACATTTTTGAGGCTTTAAAAAATTGATTATATGCATAAAATTTTGCCCATTCTCATTTTCCATCAAATTCTTCCCTTCATGAAAAGATGGACAACATATTTGCACACTTCCTCCCTGAGTACAGGTATCTTGCAGTTCTTGCTACACAACCTAATATTCAGTATAGCCCTTTACCCTAAAGTGTTTTGATAAAGTTGGTTTCAAAGAGGACACAGGCAAGAGGAATTAGATAGTGTGGGAATTAATAAGTTTCCTGACAAGAAACAACTGTGAACTGAAAACAAGGAAACTGATGAGACTTGCTGAATCTCCAGGAATCAGTAGTATCTGTCCTAACCAGCCCAAAGCTGCTTTTAATGGTAGAGCATAAATGGAGCCAAATCAAATAAATCAAGAATGGAATTACATGTCCCAAGCCTGGACATAAACCACAATCTTGAATTTGCTCTGTGATAAAGCAGAAGGGATGCAGAGAGGAACACTTCATTGCTTAGACAAAACAGGTTGCATCACCTAAGTGTTCATGCTACTGCAAATACCAGTTTCTTCTTCATAATGACAGCTCCTTCACAAGCTCTAAAGTTCTAAAAAGGGCGCTGGGTACCAATACTCTAAAAATGGAGACTTAAAAGCTCTGATGATGACACATATACCTCGGAGAGTCAGAAGCCCAGATGATGACACATATTCCTCAGGTTAGATTCCGTTCCTGGTTTGGTAACATAATACTACCCAGAGCACTTCTCATTCTAAACCAGCTCCTCTGCCCAGATTTGTGATTTGAGTGCAGGTATCCACCCACCAAAGAGTTATATTACATCAGTGTGCAAATTAAGACAATAAATAAATTGCTTGGGGCGTTTCAAAGTTTCTCATTCCATAATAAACTCTTGGGCTTGTCTCTGAAACAAATTGTAGGCTCCAGAATAGCAGTACCATCCCCTTGTCCCCCAGCATTGCGGTTTTTGAAACCCCCAGGGCTGGAGGACACCGTAGGGATGGGTCTGCAGAGCACAGGGTGTCCCCAGGCCTGCAAGCTGCCATCATGCAGCCCAACTCCTGTAATAAAACTCAGCAGCTCAAAACCCAGAGCAGCACAGCTGCTCCTCTTCACACTAGGTAGGTTTAGCAAGCTAGCAAACTGCCAGAAAGTAGTTACACGCCTCTGACAAGATCACCGAGTGTCTCTCACTCACACTGTTTCTCACCATTTTCTCTTTTCCTGTGATTACTCTGTGCTATGGAAATATGGTTTCTCTGAGCTCAGACAGTAGACAGACCCAAGACAATAGTTTAAAAGAAGAAAATAGCTGACAAAAATTTGGCCAAACAAAAACTGTGAAGAACACAATGTAGTTACACACTGAAACCAGTTAGGAGCATACCTTCTTCATTCTTCCCGTTTGGTGCCTGAGGGTCTACAGCCATTCCCAGCTTACTTAGCCACCTGTGTTTGAAACAGAGGGACACAGAGTCGGTGACACTCACATGTTCTTCAGGCAGAGTTTTGCACCTTTCAGTTGTGCTCTACATCACCACATCTGTTTTCACTAGCCTGAAGACTAAATGTCGAAGTTCCTATTTCTTAGATCATCTTCTAGCAAGGCATCAGTCACCTCTATATTAATATTCTCTCTAGTGAACAGGATTAGCAGCCTGAGACATCTTCTTTCCCTGCTACTGGAAGAAGGTACTACTGATGACCCAGGAGTTGCATTTGTGGAAGCTAAGGAAAAAGTCTTTGTGCTATACCACCATGTCAGTGATTCAGTCCAGCTGTTGCGGTGTCATCTTTCACCTGAGATGAAGAAAAAGGCATAGGAGCCGTAGAAGACAATGTCAGCTGCCCTGGCCAAAACTATTGCAGCACAGTCTGTGCCACTTGAAACCAAATTTTTGATCGTAACCTACCACCTTCTTCACCTTGCTATGTACTTTTGGTTTTAGTAAGTCTCACTTCCTGTGTTGTTTTACACTACTAACAGGGTTCTTTTCACTTTTCTTCCTAGGTGCCTGCATTTTTCCAGTGCTAGAAATATTCTCTAGTTATACTTTCTGTATATTTGCTTGTAGGTCATTCAGATCTATCCAGATTTTAGGTAACTAACAACTGAAAAAGCTCAAGCTTTTAAGATTAAAACTCAAGTCATAAATAGAGAAAGTATGAAGGGCAGGAATTCATTACTGTAGAAAACCCCATTCTGCTTCATTTTGGTTCTACTAAAGCAATGGGAAATTTGCTAGTAAGATCAGCATCAAAGTAACTGCAGTATGAAAAATAGAGCCACAAAAAATACAGAAAAACAGAGTGTCATTTCTGTAAGAGTAGTCCATTGGCTCTTTTCTGACAGCTAATTCTAACAGAATGATTTTTTTAAGTGAAAACCAACCTTAAAAAGGAAAAGATTTGCTAAAAAATTTTGGGACTTCCTTAATGACAAGAGCAGACAAGTCACTAATAACTATGTACAACTGGCCAGCTAAATGCATGCAGCTAGTCAGCATGCCTTTACTTTTCATGTGTGCATGACAATAGCAAATACATGATAAATTAGTGAAACAAATGACTCTGTTAATAAATCCACCGTTGATTTAATGGAGATATATGTGCAGGTATATGCATATATAGACATATGCATGAAGAGTTACAAAAGGTCATGATCCATCGACCATTTATGCACACCAGAAACTCGACACACACGAATGCTCCAGTGAGTTCAGTGGAACCATTCACACATGTATTTGCAGGACTGGTGCCAAGAGAACAGATGTCTTTTACTCTGTTTTGACATATGCGTGAGTATGCGTGTACTTTATGTATTAAATGCATGTATTTTATACTTTGCCAAGGAAAACATCATCAGTTGCAACAGTGAGGACCTAGTACAGCGCAGTGCAGGCCGCTCTAACACTAGGCTTCCTAGCTTTAAGCCAAAATGAAATTTACTCAAGAAGTGGAGTTTGAACAAAATCATTCTAGGGGCATAAGAACTAAGACACCTGCATAGATTTCTATCACTTACTCACAGGAACCTAAACATTTCTCACATGAGAATTTCCATCTGGGCTCCAAACTGGCTGTTAGCACTCACTAATATCCTCCATTAGCTCTAATTTTCCTTCTCCATACATCCTTCCATCTCTTCTCTCTCACCCAGGGTTACCCTCTCTATGGAAATATTCCTGTCCAGCAGTCCCTCATTCTCAGTCGTTCTCATCCTATCTGCCTCAGGGACTTGTGCTGCTCCAACTCGCAAAGGGCAACAGATTCTCTTAATCTTTATTTACTTGTATCTGTAGAGTACAGATTTATTAATACATATCTATGTACATACACTGCTGTAATATTGTACATTTCTGTATCTATAGACCTTTCAGAAGGTCACACACATTCTCTCAACCTCTCTCTTTTTCTATCGTGGTAAATATGTATGAGGTCTCCCGTTTATAGAGGGAATAAGTACTCAATGCCCTGTGAAAAATCTCACAAAGATCACCAGTAGAGCCATGAATAAAATCCTGACCTGACTGTCATAGGAGCTCTCCTGCCATTTAAATTGTACTGCTTTGTATCCAGTATTTGGCCATTTAATGCAATAGCATAGAGAACAGACTGCAATCTGAAGGAGAAAAGGCAAAGATATCAGATATATCTAAATGAGCCAAAACTGGATCAGTAGAAAATAATACCTTTCTGATAGCTCAGTGGTTTCTAAAGCGGCAGCATTCATATCCATTTTTACTTCTTCCATTGAAAACTATCTGGTTGTTGTTCTTCTGGACATTTGTGGAAAGAAAATTTCTGACCTGTCATGAGGATCATTCAACTGCAGTGTAGTTTGGTGCTGAAGTTAATGTTTATTTGCATTAAAGAAACTGCCTTTCATACCCCTCTAACCCTCCTCGTTAGCTGACGTGATACTCTGGAATCAGAAACTGTGGTATTCCAGTCCTAGATCATTTCTGGGACAAAACTATGCCAAGATTTTCCCTCTCTTTCCTTTCTCCCCTCACTTCTTCCAAGATGATCTACTTGCTATCAAATCTTAGCACCTCTCTAACAGAAAGGGATTTATACCAGCAAATATTGGGAACATTCATATCAAAATTGGGCTAATTATGAGATTCTGATTTCAATTATGATTAGTGAACAAAAAACAATAGTTTTCTTCCATTTAGTGACCAGAAAAATTAGACCCAAATAACTTTGTCAACTGCTTGACAGTGAAAGAATGAACTTTCAAAGGGTGCTCTCATGCATGAGACAGGATGAAACATGACCAGTCGCTCCTACTTACGTGTTCATTTCCAGAACATTTTCTGCTGCAAAATAAAATGTCTTGATCTGTGGGTGGCTGATCTTAATAGCACTTGAGGAAAAGAAAAATAGAAGAGATATGAAAAAACTAGTTTCTGTAAGAAAGAAAAAATAATAACTGAATGAATTATTTAAAATATTTATTCGCTTCACTGTATTAATCGATTAGCTTGTCCATCAATATAGCTCTTTCTTTAAAACTCTAGTCTATTTTTAGCTCATTTCCTAGGCCGCACAGTATTCAGAGGGTATAAACTGCAAGAACTGAAAAGGAAGGAATAAAGAATAAAACAAAGCCTTCCATTATTCCATTACATAATCCTGTTGCTTTACCACTACTCAAATACTATGTGCAGTTTTGCTTCCTCCAGCTCAGAAATGTAAAGCAAACCTGAAATGTTTTGGAGAACAAGCCTGAAAAAGGCTTGGAGAAAGCACCAGTAGTGACCCAAGGCATGGAACAGCTTCCATGAGTGGGCAATCAGGCTAAGACCCCACAGCATGGAAAACTGATGGCCGAGGGAAGGGACGTGATACAGTAAAATCACAAGCAGCACACAAGGGGTGAACAGTGACTGACTCTTCTGACTTCTCCATAAGAAGAATGAGGGTTTTCTCTTGAGGGACACAATTAAAACCATGCTGAGCTTTATGACTTTGAATAGTAACACCCCTCCAAACCTTTGAAGTGTGTTTAGAAGCAGCTGGAAGTCAGTGTTGCATATGGAGTTTGGAGGGAATATTTTTAAATGCGCTCCCCGCTAAAGAAGGGATTTATTCCCTGCACAACCAAAGGCTCCAAGTGCAGCCCAAGCTCAGTTGCACCAAAGCGGCCTAAAGAAGAGTCCAGCCTTGGAGAGATGCAGCATTACTTTCATCACTGCTGACCTCCTCAACTAGGAGGGGGCATCTGAGAACTACTCCTTAGTCATAATCAGTGAATGAAAACAAGGAGAAAAAAAGAAAGCATTTGGCACACTGATCTGGGGGTTTTTTTGTTTTTAGCAAAGCACATCTGGCAGCGATTTTTCAAAAATATTTTTGCAATATGGTTTTCTTTCAGTAGCTCAATTAATATCTCATTATTTATACAACACAAAAGAACTCCCCACAGTTTCACTGTCAAAGACTACTGAGATTAATTCCTAACAATATTGTAAAAAATCATGCAAAAGTGGGAACAAGAGATAAACTTACTGCTTTTTTTTGCATTCAATTGCTCGATCCACACTGAAGTCCGGAAGTCTTATAAATCCTTCTGCTTTTTCAGCCTTCCATAAAAGAGAAGAAATTAAATATCACCACATCAACCAACTGGTAAGCTAGTAGACTCCAATGCTGAATAATATTTAACATGCAAGTGCTTGTTTTTGACAGCTTTTTGTGCTGGGAAAATATATGCTCATCACCATGGGGACAGATCAACGCCTGATGAAATATTTCCATACCAGCTATATTTGTGCAAATCCTGGGTGCTGGAAAGCCACCACTCCTGCTGGTTCAAGTGGCAGAGTGTGAGCATAGGTTTTGTAGACTAATAAGGATGAACAAGGGTTATGTCATCTGTTCGGGTCTGGATGGTGCCTACAATCTCAAAGGTGCATTAGCGCCATGACACACCGTGTGTGCATCTTACACAAACATGTGACAGCAGCACATATAATGACCTATGGATAGCTGAAAAATACAAATCAGAAGTGCCCCAAGATGCTTCTGAGTAGAAATGGAGGAGGTTGTCCCCAGTGTAATTGCAGCATGGACCATTTTGCAGGGGCACCTGGACATGAGCAAGGCAGAGGCAATGCAGGCTGCTGCCATCCCAGGAGGTGCAAGAGGATCATCGCACTCAGATGAGCTCTGTGGTTAAACACTGCAAACTTGCCTCAGATGGCTTTGGTCGTCCAGCTATCACTCCCCGCAGAAATTTGCAGGCATAGTACAAGAGGTGGCAAAATCCAGGCAGACATTTACAGTACCCTCTTTATATCCAGTCAGCCCCTTCTGCATGTGAGAAGGTTTACTGAGCATTGATGTCTCTGTTCTCAGTCAGCAGGACTGAGTCAGAGCGTTGCTCCAGCAAAACTGGAGTGACAAGCCTCAAATCCCTGTTTGTGCTGCCTGAAACTTAAACAACTGAAGCAGAAACATCTTCCTTTACTACATCTATCTTCATACACCTGGTCATCTGCAATAAGATTAGGAATCCTCCTAAGATGAGCAATATATAATGTAGACAGAAGTCTGTAGGACATAATGTCAGGAAAAAACATACTTTCCAAAACACAGAATGCTCGTTCCTGAATCATATTTTTGCTGTTCCCAGACATTATTTGCAGGCACATTAAAATTCTGAAAATGTACACTGAGTTAAAGCAGGTAAAATATACACAGCAATTACAAAGGCAGAGGATAAATGAAGATGACTGACAGTATCTCAAGTCTCATTATGCATGAATATGACGAGACTATAAAAAGATGTTCATCAAGACAAGTCTTTGAGCTTTAATGCTTGGAAGTATGAATCTCCAAGAACTGAAATATGGATACAGAATGGATATTTCAGTGGGTGGCTTCCCCTCACATCTGCATATCTGTTCTTTGGTATGCAATAAATCATGGCATAACCATCATTCCTGCAGTTTGCATGCATTAAACATTCATATAAGGAGGTTTGTATTTTGCATCATCACCAGTAAAGGGCTTTGCTGCTCCAGGACACACACACACACACACACACACACACAAACACAGCATTAGTGGAAGGCATTTTTCTTATTTTCTTTCAGTATAGGAGAAAAAAATTATTTTTTACATCTGGGCTGAAAAACTTTCATTTTGTAATATTTGTGTGAAAACGTGCTTGTTTGCTACTGTGGGCTTTTAACACTCTCTGTATTTGTATCTGTAAAACTTGTCTAGAGACTAGCTTGGGGAGCTTTTGTTTCCGTTCCACAGGCTGGAATTTCATGAGACTAAACTTACTGAGATAAAATAACAAATAACTAACGGTGGTATTACCATCCCAGATCCATTGTACATTAAGTATATAGGGATGAGCAAATGAGTAGGGGTGAGTAATGAAGGAGCTCTATTCTTGGGCTGCACTGTGCTAAAGATAGAGATTGTATTATCCTGCATTTCTGCACCAAAAAGATGGTCACTTGCTGTATCGGGAATACCAAAATTCCAGTTTGGTTCCCAAGACCAGTCTGAGGGTGCCAGAGACCAATCTCAAAAAAGCTTTCCATGAGGTACAACAATCACTATTGCACGCATTGCTGGATGAGAAACCTGCCTCAAATGAGAAACATACAATGCCAATTGTTTCTCTGCTGTGCGAATCAATAACCCCAGTTTAAGAAAAAGTTACCCATGAGACCCTGTGTGAAGGAATATACCCAGGTGCCCATGCAGCAATAAATCTATGGCCTGAGCTGGGTAAGCCATCAGGTGGGTGAGTGGGTGACTTGGGTCTGGGGCACATTTGGCCTTTCTTACGTGTTTTAAATGCAATCACAGCTCAGACAGTTCTACCTACCAGTGCAGTAACCATTGATCTAGACTGTATCCTATAAACAGTTTAGAGTGCTGCACAAGACCTCATGAGGAGATTAAGTGCACTAATTTAAATGCCATTAGATAAGTCACTTCCCCCATTGTCAATGTATAAAAGTATTTGAGTGTTTGGGTTTTGTATCGGGCTAGCGAATTATGAGTACCCCGTAAGCCAGTGAGGAGACACTCACCAGGAATGCTCCCATCCATGCAGAAATGGAGCTTGGACTTGACCACTGACTTAATCCATCAGTAATTTAGATAGACTCCTCTACCTAAATAAGGAGAGCGCCCTCTAAATTACCAGTGAAAGTATGCCTGCAGGCTTTGATTTCAGTACTTTAATTTTAACAGTGGTACAACAGAGAAACCCCCGACATCTTATGCAGTATTTGGCATGTTCCAGTTGGTAAAAGATTATGTTCTCACATACACATTCTCTCTCAATGCACTCAGATTTTCTACTAATTCTGTCTGTGATTTCATATTTGTTAATTTAAGGAAAAAATTATGTTTCATTTTATGTATGAGTGAAGGGAAGGAGGATAATGGTGTGAATTTTTAAATGCGCTATTTGTACACATCTCAAATGTGCCATCTATGTAACAGAAAAGAGGGGTTTGATGGGTATGCAGCTTCATAATTATCAGGAAAAAAAGGAAAAAAGGAAAAAAGGAAAAAAAGGAAAAAAGGAAAAAAGGGAAAAAGGGAAAAAGAAAAAAGGAAAAGAAGTCACAACATTAAAACTTTATGGGTGTTATTACAGTCAGCAAATAGAATTCCAAATAAACCCTAGGAACAGAACATGTGAAAGTCATCTTCTCGGTCATTCTTGGGATAAAAATGACATTTTAAAACATTTAAAGCATATAGAAATCCTAAGTGCTTTCTTTCTTCCAGAATGTTCTCTCTAACATGACTTTAGCATGCTATTATTTCACTCAAGTTTCCTTCAAATTTTGATGAAAAGCTGTAAATTATCCCCAAGAACTCAGATAAAAAGAATCTTGACCTGTTTTCTACTTAATCAGGATGTTTAAAATAAAAGGCTGTTATGTCTTGAGGGTTTTATGGAGGTTAGCCTAACATAAATCTGCATTTTTACTATTCCAAATTGTAGAAAAATAATTTCACTAATAACAACAGTCTCTGCAAATGCTTGGGGCAAAAAGAAATAGCTGTTTTTTCACAGAAAAAGCTTTGCACCCAAAAAAAGAGAAATTATTATGAAACACAATGCATGAATCCAATGAAAGAGGCTAACGTGCTTTTGAGCTTGCCTCAATACGTTATCTAAATGTTGTGGCTTTAGGATATTTAGTAAGTCATTTAAAGTGAGTGTAATGTTGCAGAAAGATTTTTTTTAAATAGTGCTATAAAATGAAATATCTGCTTATTGTGGAACAGCTCCAGTCTGCAAATCAGGGTTGTCCTCATGGCTTCATCAGTGTTTCAGCACTGGCCCCAGAAGACCCTATGGATGCTGGAAAAGCAGTTCAGACTTTTTAGTCTTTTTTTCTCTCTGCCATGTACACCAATGAGGCATCCTATAGAACTGTGAATAATTTGTGTAAGATATTGGGCCAGAGGTCCCCAAGTCTCTCAGCACAATCAGCCGACATCAATGACTTTTTCTCATCCACGTAAGCAGCTATTACAACTCAAAGGTGAAAGATTTTTCTTTTGAAAGACTGTAATTAGACAGCTTCCAGCAAAGCTGTTGGAGTGAGGACCAATTTAAATGCAGTGAATGGGGGGAAAAAAAAGTACAAAGATAAATAGTGACAGTAGATCACAGCCTGCAACTCTTTAATTTTATATTTATATTTCTTTTCAGCTGAATCCCCATGACAACCATCATTAACACATTCTGCAAAAATCTATTTCTGCTCTATTTGGAAAACCAGTCAAGCTACCCCAAAGACCCACTAGACAGAGGCATTTAGGCCAGCCAACACTATCCAACACAGTCGAAACAAGCACAAAGAGCCAGGAGATGGGATTACACGTGACAATCCTCCCCCACCACCCCTCTTACTATGCAGGAGTACTGATTCCCTCTGGGGTTTCAGTATGGGAATTGAAACTGCTAAAGGGTCAGGCAGGATCACAAACTGAACTGCTCAAACACTTGTCTTCAAGGCAGCTGCTTACAGAGAGCAATACTGAAAAAAAAGGAACCAAACACAAATGAAGAGCAGTTATCCAAGGAGTCTGGTGATCCTGAATGCACCCAGAAAGTCTGACTGCTCAGATGCATTTTCTGACATTTCCTGTGTTTTCGTTGCAAAAACAACCCTTCTGTGCTTCCTCCTAGTCCAAACAGCTTCCCCTCCCCAGACTGGGAGTGCTTCCATGCTGCAAAGAGTTTACTTGCCTCGTGTTTTATAGAAAGAAGAAGGGTGTGTAGGAAGAGGTTCCAGGGCAGATTACTCAAGCCTGCTGAGACCACCAGGCCCTGACCTCAGCTAGCTCATCGAGAATTTACTCCGATTTGCCTGTGTTCTCTAGATTTCTTTCAGTGAAGGAGAATCTTGACTCTTGGGGTGTCTGATCCACTATTGCTGACTTGCTTATTATTTTTACTCTTTTAAGCTGTGGCAGTCACAAAATATTTTATGTTAAATTAAAGGAAATATCAGCTGCAAATGTCACAACAAGTGTCCTGTATCATCAATACCCAAATCTGCCTCTAGTGAGAGACCCAAAACCAGAGTGGCTTGAAGAAAAATTAAACCAGAGTGATGGAAACCTCCAGAGCTTCAGAGGCACAGGAAGACAAGCTTGACCAAGAAGATAATATTTAGATGAGGTTATCTACCCAAATCCAGGGCAATGCACGTTCCCATACAAATTCCACCCACTCTCTATTTTCTTCATCTCCATTAGAAAAAAGGTCCAGCACCCTGTTGCTATGCTACAGTTGCCAGTGTCTGGTTTCCACACAGCCTCAAACATACCCTGCTCATTTCTCACAAGAACAGAACTGGTCAAGCAGAGCTACAGGCAACCAGTGTGCTCCGGTTCCTTTGACATCAGCCCCACTCTTTCATCACTACCTTTGGCATCAGCCTCCGTAAAAGGGTTGGTCACAGGAAGCCTCAGGCACATGAGAAGCAGGACTCCTGTTTCAACAGAGCTTTAGGCTGTCATCTTGTTTTCCTCCCTTGGGACCAAGGATTGACTCTACTGAAGACTATGAAAGTGCAGGCAGTCCTAATGCCAGGCCAGACACTTCAAAGAAATGTCAAGCAACCAAGTGAATGTATCACTGCTATTTCTCCTTCATCAGTCTAGAATTGAGAATATCTGGGTCTGATTGATCTCACACACGACTCTGAGCATGCCTCTGGTCTCAAGAATTTAAGAAAGCAGGTCTTAGCAAAGAACACCTCCTCTCCTTTACAAACCGCATGGTTACTGACATTCTGCAAACATTGCCTGAATCTATAGTTACACAGAGCACTTCAAGCAGCCCAAAGAAACCTCGAGTTTTTAACATAAAATAATGTTGTTTGAGTTCTAGCATAAAATAGTGTGTGAGAGTTGGCAGAAGTTGAAAGCAAAGAGGTACTGCCAGGTAGCATGCTTAAAGAACAACTATGGTAGGTGAGAACTCAGGGCTGACACAAGACAACAGTATTTTGAAGTCGTATGAACTCTTCAGAGGAAATTAAATAAATTCTAATGAGGCTGACACTTATTTTTCAGCCTTGTTGGTTTGGGGGCAGTCAGCGACACTCAGGAAGCAGGCATGGACTAAAAGGATGAGTGCTGTCTAGGAGCCCTGGGACCAGCACGATCACAGTTTCTCTGGATCTCAGGAGTGGAATTTAACCAGACCAGAACAACTGAAGGAAGTGGAGAAATTTGCACCTCTCCCCCACCACCCTTCTCTTCCCAGAGGCAAACTTCTCACACTCTTGCCTTTTTAATTTTCTCCCAGCTTGATTATTCCTCTGGATTATTCCTTTCTGATACTTTTCATGTCTAAAAAGACACCTTAGCCAGCCAGCTCACCTTCCTTAAAACTGTTGGCCAGAAATATAACTGCAAATACAGGTTTATTACAGACAATACTAATAAAGTTTTGCACCATATTAATGCTGCTGATTAGCATATTTGCCAGGCCATGTCTTTCAAAGAGAGATATTGTAAGCATTAGGAAAAAAAGGTGCCTTTTAAAACCTTTTTTTACCTATTTTTTAAATTTCTTTTCTTTCTCATATGCACACATTTAACTTAGTCTTGAAAGGAATCTATATCAGACTACCAAAACATCATAAAAAACAACAGCCCAAGACTAGCAGAGTTGCTTTCATTTTATCTCAAAAAGAAATAGCTGATATCATCTTGAAGTACCAGTCGAAGTTTTTATTCTGATAAAAAAAAACCAAAAAAAGAAAAATATCTCTTTCACATACTCACACATAAGCAAACAAAAACCCCCCAAAAAACCACTAACACTATATCCACAACTGAAGGGAGAATGTGAAATACCCTGCATGAGTAAAGCTTTGTTTAGTGTACGACGATTTTTTTAATGGCTTAAACTATTTTATTTGTTCCCTGAAACAGTTAGCAACATTTCTAATGGGGATTATTGCAATGGAAATTAACAAGTGGAAACAGTCCAGATTGCCTCCGATTTTTTTTTTTTAATGCTCTAAAGAAATAATTAGGGTTCCTTTAATCTTTCATCCTTTGCTGTGCCTGGGACATGCTGATTTCTAGAGCAGCTAATTTGCGTTTAGGGAACCTCATGTCCATCCACAATCCAACACTGAAACTGATGAGTTTCAACCCATGTTTTTGCTGACATACCCTAATTCTCTTCACACCCTGATTCTGGGCTCTGTCACTCAATCATCTGAATGTGATAAGAGCTTTCTAGAGGTAGCAGTGCCAGACAGAAAACTGAAGGGAATAATTATATCTGAATCTTCCTAGGATGGGCGAGACACCCTCTCTGCCCAATCAAACAAGCCCAGAGTAAAGCCAGCTGCCCTCTACCATTTGAAAGGAAAAAAAAAAAAGAAAGAAAGAAAAAAAGAGGAGAAAGAAAAAAATTAAATAGGAAAAAAGGAAAAGAGCAGAAAACAAAAGAAAAAGACAAATAAACAAAATATAAAGACAAATAAACAGAATAATCTCAGTGTGGAAAGTGATGGAGAGAGAAACAGCAGAGAAATTTCTGAAAATTAAATTAATAAGAGATGAAGAAACATTCCCATTTTCAGTCTTGATAACAAGTGTTTGTAAATTGCCTGTACCCAGGAATAAATTTCTCAAATTCAAGTGCCACCAGAGCCTTCAAAGAACAGCTCTTTATGGGGCAAAACAGACAGCAAGTTAACATTTCACAAGTACCTGCTGAACTAGAAAACACATCATTTTCTGGGTATTTCACATTCACATAGATACTTCCCAGATCACAAGAAATGCCAGGACTGAGAAACAAACCCAGTTCTTTGTACTCCTGCGGGGTGTACCTAAATTGTGACCGCAGCTTCCCTTCCCTCAGTCCCAGCAGATGCTCTTTGTCTGGCACCCGGAGCTGGATGTATGCTGTACTCACCAGCTGACTGCTGTACCAATACAGCGATGACTCCTTTAGCACACACCAGAACTTTTTCCATTTGTTGCCGATGAAAGCCCCTTTTTCCTTCTTTTTGTAGAGCCATCCCTGGCAATCGGCTTGCCCCAGCTCTTTGCAAGATATCCTCCGTCGGCTCATTATAAAGAACCCTGTGCCATCAAAAATACAGTGTTGTGCTTGATTAAAAGTGCTGTACCAGGAAAGATATTGCTGCCAATTAAAGATATCATCCTTACTTACGAATCTCAGCAAGTCATCCAAGTATATCTTAAAATATACTTAGAAGTCACTCAGTTTTATAATCACTGTGACAGTAACACACATTCATTTGAAAGGCATGCTGATGTTCAGAAATAAAACAGTAAGCTATAGATAATGCAGATACTAATTAATGCTAAGATAACCATACACAAGCTTTTGTAAATTAAAAATACAGCCTTTCATCCTTTTGAGAGAAGTATGCATATATTTTTCCTCACACAGCTGCACTGAAAAGAATACATCTATTTAAGTCAGCTAGAAAAAACTGTTATGCCAAGTACATGAAAACCACTAGTGTGTATGTCTGTGCAGGCAGCTGATTCTACCTCACTGATTTCCAGCTTTGATTCAATTAACATACCACAAGGATTTAGTCCAAAGGAACAGCCCATTGTCATTTTTCTCAGAATCAGTGTAAGAATCAGCGGAGTTAAAAAGCAGCTTTTCAGCAGCTGAGTAGCACTACAAAATCCTCACCCTCCCAAGAATAAGACATACTAAGAAAATAACAAACGAGGAATCCAGGAAAGAAAAAACAGTCTCTCATTACCTTGACTTTTCTTTTTTGCCTTCTGACGCAAAGGAACCTGTAAGAAATGCAGGAAGGAAAGAAAAGAGGAAATTTCAGATTGTGTTGCAACATTTGTGTAGAAAGGGGAGGGGGAAGCTAGAGAAGGACGTGGTGGTGATGCTGGTGGTATATGCAGGATGGAAACACATAACCCACTCACTGCTGAAGGGACGTGAGCTGCTGAAGCAAAAAATGTGTTAATTAAAATTGATGTATATCTAGTTGAGCAAGAGCAAACGCAACCCTGTTACACATGTGTCTATGTACTAGTGCTTCCTGTTTCACATCCATAGGCAGCTTCTACTTTGCTGTGCTTGCCTGAATTGTATTCTGTGTTTTGAAGTTAAAAAATAGAAGTTAAAACTCCAGCGTTTCAGCGCTTCATTACACTCCACAAGGGGGATTTACAAATGTGAGGAGATTAAAATACACGCCAGGTGACTGACAGACATTTAGCTCATTCTAAGAAATTCTGAAAAAGGAAAAAAAAATTGGTCTTCACCTTTGCCTTTTTTATTTAATGCAGAACATGTATTTTTCCCTATGAAATTGTTTCATAGTATTTCTGAAGAAATAAAATCCCACAAAATATATGGAAATTCTAGTCACTGCAAAAATAATACAATTGAATTTATTTATGCATTTGCAGTCTACATATTTCATCCTGCATAAACACATAGAAAATGAAACTAAAATACAAGACCACATAACAAAAAAGCAGGTGATGGAAAATGGAAGGTATGCCTTTCGGAGTAAATCCTCCCCAGACAGGCTGGTTGGTTGTGTGATTGCAGACAAAGTACTTGACTTCTCTTTGCCACAACCTTTCCTTCTCTAGTGTGGGAACTAAAGCATTCACCTTTTTCTATTTTTAGGAGATGTTTGAAGCCTCCAGATGACAAATGCTGGATAAAGTGACGATTTAATATGCTGGCAAAGCCGGTAGCTACTTGATCCGCTGCAGAGCTACGCTATGAACATCCCTAACGTAGCCCCTCTGCATCACCAGCCAGCTTCTCAGGGAAACAAAACCCCACTTCACACTACTCTCGAAAAATTTGATGGCTCTTCTCACAGGCAAATTGAAGGTAAGTAAAGCTAGACCATCTGCAAACAATGACAGAAGAGACCACTGCCACCAGTATTTACGAGAGCTACAACTTTCTCAAGCAGGTTCATCTGCAGCATGTATCACAGCGCACAGAACCGTGGATTGCAGTCCTGTGCTTGTCTGGTGCCTACTTGACATGACCTGGACAACACTCTCGCGGCAGGCTTGTCAAGGTATGAATAATCCCAGACTCCTGCTTAATCTCTGAGTACTCCTTTTTCCTTTTTCCCTTAATTTTTTTTTTTTAAATTCTACCACTTTCTCTCTCAGACTATTCTCCATGACAACACACAAAGAAAAGCATTAAGAAAACACATCAGCTCTATTAGAGGCTCTGCTGTTTCCCCATCCTATATAGGCCGCCCTTGATGTCTTCATTCCGTAGAATGTAATGCCCTATTTAGGACACATGGAAATAATATATGGCCTCAGGGAATGAATGGGTCACACAAACTAATTACTTTCCTTTAGAGCTATCCAAAATGATATTAAGAAAAACAAATATGAGTCAGGTCTCCTGGCCCAAAAACTATGCAGTAAAACAACATCACATCTTTGTCATGGTACTGTATTGGGGTCATTTCATCTCTAAGCAGCATAAAGTCATACAACAAGAGGAGCAATACTGAGACAGGATGTGGCTCTCTCTACACAGCTGAGGAGGAAGCAATCTTTCCACTAACCTTGCTGGTGATCTAAAGCAAAATAACGTGGTCTATTGCTTATCTGTCAAGGAAGAGCTAATATCCATATTATGTAAGTCATCTGTTGGGGCCCACTTTATATCAGACTGAGGCCAAGTAAGAGGTTGGGCTAGCTAAAAGAATTTATAAATTTATGTGTATTGTTCTGCGGCATTGATGGTACCCTGCTGCAAGTTGATAGGGGTCAGGAACCAACCCTGTTTTCTTCATATGTCGTGGGAGGAGTAGGGAAATTAATGGTGGAAAGAAGAGCAGTTTCCCCACCCAGCACTGTATTTAGTTTTCCTGGATAAAATTAGTGGTAAATCTCTAACAACACTGCTGAATGAATTTTTTAAAATTCAGATACATTTCTCATTATCTTTCCAAGTATTCCTGAAAACTGAGGTAAATTTTCAACAAATTGGTACTAAGCCTAGAATTCTGCATTTTTTGTTGTGTTTTAGTGCTGTTCAGAAATCCACCTTCACCCTGTAAAAAAAAATGTGTTCTGCTCCACGCAAGAGAAAGCTCTAATCACCAACTGCAGCAATAAAATCTGGCATGATTCACAAAATTGCCTTCTCAAATTTTGTTGATCTATAAACAAATAAAAAACCCCTCTTTTTCCAAAGCACAGTGTTTGGAGTCAGATAGATATTTTATGAAATAAACAAACAGTTTTCAGTAAAACTGTTTTCATCTCAAACCAATAGAAAACCTATATTTAAATGAATCTACCACAAAATTCATAAAATGCCTCACCAGCACAGATTGGATTCAATTTTCCATGAGACTACTACACATTATCAAGTCTCCAGTGGCAAACCTTTTCTCAAGAAGTAAATTAAAATTTCCTTCACTCAAAACTCTTTTATGAAAGTCAATAATCTTTTATTTCTGTGAACCTGGGTGAACATTGATCAAGAGACACTTTAAAGTCTCACTCTTACAGAGATTCTTACCAGGGCAGAATAAAGAGAAAACTGTGGAAGGTGGAGTTGTTACCAAGAAAACCAGGGGTATAACAGCAGTTTCAGATGTGAAGGTACTGTAACTAACAGACATAGTCACTGGAACAATCTGAAACTAAACCAAATGATTTTGCTTCTGACAATGGTGGATGTTTTTCTATAATTTTCAATTTCCTGATGGAAAGTGATTTATTTCCTTGTCACGTTCAACTGAAAAACAAACCAAGAACATCAGATGTGTTTCTAGCTCTTCTTGTTACCAGGGAAGATCTGAGAGCAATAGTCCTGAGAAAGCTGTTGGATAACTTCAAAACATACAGTTTTGTGCAAGACTGGCAATAGAGAGTAGGTTTTGCTTTGGTATGCTTTGGTTTGCTAAGGACTGAACAGGATGGAATAGTGATCCTGCCGAACAACACAGACTTCAAACTTGCTATCCATTACTCCTCCACTTGGCAAACACACCACGAGCGAGTTGCAAAGGATCCTGTTCAACTGTGCATTGTTCACAGCCACTTCTGTGCCAGGCAGGCTTCATCAATGAGCAAAAGCATATGAGAGAAGCGACAACTTCAGCAGAGACTTCTGCCAGTTTAGATATCCTATTTTTCCACAGAATCACAGTATGATTAAGATTGAAGGGACTTCAACAGGTCATCTAAGTCCACTCTCCACCTGCAACTGGTTTTCCAGGACCATTTCCAGATAGCTTTTGCATTTCACCAAGCATGGAGACTTCACACTCTCTCTGGGTAACCTGTGACAGTACCCTGTCATCCTCGCAGTAGAAAAGGTTTCCTGATGTTCAGAGGGAACCTCTTGTGTTTAAGTTTGTGCCCATCACTTCTAGTCCTGTCATTGGGCGCCACTGAAAAGAATCATAGGATCATTAAGGTTGGAAAAGACCTCTAAGATCATAAAGTCCAAACATCAACTTAGTGCCACCACGATGTTCACCATTAAACCATGTCCTCTTCTTTGCATCCTCCCTTCAGGTATTCAAACACATTTGCAAGAGCCCCCCTGAGCCTGTTCTCCAAGCTAAACAGTCCCAGTTCACTGAGCCTTTCCTCATATCTTAGATGTACAGTCCCTTAATTACTCTTCTGGCCCTCCATCAGGCCTCTTCAGTATGTCATGTGTCTCTTATACTGAGAAGTCATTCCAGGGGTGGCCTCAGCAGCACTGAATAAATTATGACCTCCCTTGACCTGCTGGCAATACTTTGTCTAGTGTAGCCAAAGACACCATTTACCTTCTTTGCAGCATGGGCATGTTGCTGTCCCATGGTGCTCACCAAGATTCCCAGGTCCTTCTCTGCAAAGCTGCTTTCCAGCTCTACAGCCCCCAGCATACACTGGTTTCCCCTGGTGGTACCATTTGTGCTCAAACGGAATAGCAGCAGCGGACAGAAGTCAGAAGCCTGGACAGGATTTGGCAGTCTTTTTGGACAACATCCTGGATCCTGGCCCCTCCCAGGCAGAAAATGTCTCTAGAGGTTGGTCAGGCCTACAGATGGGTCCTCTGTACCTCACAGCAGGGAGTCACCGACTGCAGGGTCTTACCATTTCTTCCTCATAGACCTGCATGGTTTACAGTTGAGTGAACCAGGTCCTTTGCTAGGGCACACATCTGGCTCCTCTTCAGTTCTGAGGGCAGTCAACCTGTTCTTAGATGAGGCAGGAGCTTCCTCTTGATACAAGAAGCCATCAATTTCCTCCTTCCAATTCTCCAGAGGTTTTGTTTACTTAGACAGTGGGCATAGACACTGCCTGCTTCTCCGTTGCAGGCGGTGACTGATGGTCTTCATGTGCTGTGTCTCAGAGAAGACCTTATCTCTCTCTCTTTCTCTGATGATGCACAGTCTGCACTCTTCCTTCCTAGCCTCCTCCACTTGCCAGCACATCTCCTCCAAGACTGCCGGCAGGACCAAGAGACATCTCTCTTGGCCTCAGGGGGAGGTCCCTGACACCCCCTGAAGTCTGGGACTTGAAGGGCTGCAGACACTCCGTGTGGAAGCCTCTGCCCTAGCAGGGACAGCTGCTTCTGCACCGTGTGGGGAAACCTTCACCACCGTGTCTAAGACTGTCACAGCCCCACTGTTTCAACAGAGGCCCCCTTATTTCATTCCTTCTTCACACCCTGCTGCACAAACTGATGGCTGTGTTGCCTGCAGTCAGGGTAGGACCCTCTCAAACACCGGTTCAAGAGCTCTTGACCCTTCCTAATCAGAGGGAGCTATGTCAAAGGCTCCAGGCATCCTAGGTCATGGGCAGCCTGCAAATTCCACAGGAATAAAAAATGGGGTGAAATAGGTATATGAGGCTATTTCAGGGGAAAGAAAAAAAAGTCTACCTGGAAAAGCAGGGGCATTGGGCTAATAAAAAAACCAGGCTTCATGTCTCATGAAATTTGACTCAAAATGCATGAGTTTGAGAAAGCACCAAAGGCAGCTATGATCAACAGTTATATTCTACAGAGCTGTATTTTCTTTGCGCTTCTAAAGGGCTAGACAGATGTGTGGCTAAGAAAACCCTTCTCTAAGTTCACATGTCTTGTGTTACAGTTTTCTCATCCACTGAGGGGTAGGACTTAGAAGTGAGGGCACCCCTGGCATCAGGCACATGCAGTAGACCTAATTTTATCCTTAGAGCAGAATTACAGCAGCCTCACCACTTGGGCTGGCCCATAAGAAAGATATTATTTGGATAGTGATGCTGTTCACATGTGCTATTCTTTTATGCTGTTCATGGTCTTCTACGACTACAAGGATACAATCCCTACATATGAGCTCTTCAGATGATCAATAACTCCAGCAAAACTTCAATTATACTTACGAGAATATTGCCATCAGCTTCCATGAATGGTTTCAAGGCCTAGTGGAAAGGCTGTAAAAAGAGAAAATGTTGTGTACTTAAGCTCTGTATTATGCTTTCATATAACATTAAGTCTTGGCAGTAGAATAAAGAAGTGCTTTAAAACATTTTGTCCTTCTTACTGTACCCTCCAACTTCTCCCAGCCCCTAAAAAAAACGTTTTCCAAAGACAATCTTATGTTATGGGAACTGATTTTACTGTTTTAGAAATCAACAAGCAGTAAGTAATATTAACTCATAACCATCCAAGCTTATTTTTATGAAATAAACAGAATAAAGCTCATGGATGTAGCCAGATGGTTGATTTTTTGCTTGGTTGTGATGGGTTTTGGAGTTGAGTGGGACTGGGGGTTTGGGGGGTTTTTTGAGGAAATGCAGAGAGAATAAATAAATAAAATTGGGAGTGGATTATTTTTGTTCAATTTGGTCTTTAGTCTGAAAGAAATCTACAGAATCTGGCTTTCTTCTTTAGTTGACTAATTACCATCATTTTCTGGGATTAAAATTGAGTTAACCTTCTAGTTCTCCTGAATGGGATGAAACCTCATACTGGACTACTTTTTTTATAATGGATTGAAATTTTCCTTTCTGGAGACCAAAATCTGCACAGTCCAACAGGAGACACTAGATTCTATTTTCCACAGACAGGCCAGGTGAGTAGTTTAGGTGGCAGATCAGTTGACTTCGTTTGGTTAACACAAGAACTTGTCAGCTCCCGGCATGATTTTTCTTTAGTTGGTAGAATGGGCAGATGATGAATCGGTGCAGTGTACAAGATGAATGAAAACATACCAATTCTTTGGTGCCAGCAAAGCTCCTATAAAACTCACCCCTCTGCATGAGAAAGAATCATTGAGGAAAATGGGAGAGGATGCGAGACTCTGCTGAAGCAAGCAAGAAAGGATTTCCAGAAACAGAGCCACACTTCAGAAGAATTTCTAACAAGAACTTTTTCCTGTTACTAGAATCAGTTATTTAAGGCATGTGCCACTCCTCATACATAATATTTGCCTTAGTTTGAAAATAAAATCTTAAAAAAGAAAATAAAAACCCACTTACTGGCTTCCAGCAATTTCAAACCAAAAATAGAAAGGCAAACAAATACATATTTTTCTGGCTCCCAGCCATTTCTGTTCAAAATTAGAAAGAAGCATTTTCTATAAGTAGCTCAAGTCAAAGTAATATCATGATGACGAGAGATGTTACGGCAAATAATTTCAAGGATGTTTAGAAATCATAGCTAGTACAAACAAGCAGAGGAAACAGCTTGAGTTATACAAGCAAATTAACATTGAGCCTCAAGTATAGAGCAAGAAAGAAATGGAATAACAGACTGTATCGCAGTAATTATTGTGACGTGGCCTTTTTCCTGGCATTTCTTGATTTCATGTGTGCTTTGGGTTTAGGGAGGAACTGCACAACTTTGAATCAGACACAGTACCAGGAGCAAGAGGAGAAGCGTTAGTTGACTGGCAAGGCAATGTTTCCTCCTGTGTGCTTTGTGCCAAAGGAGCTAAAATGGATTTCAACTAACCCTTCTCAGTGACTTTAATGCAAAATTTTGTTAGTTTCCAGAAACTGGATAAGCAGTCTTTGAGCCAGCGCCAAGTGTTCAAAAGCAGCATCGACTTCTGTCTCATTCTAGTTAAAGAGCATAATTTATTGTTCCCTATGTAATGAAAGATATTTTAAAAAATCACACAGTCACTGCAGAAATAACTCTTAGACACTTAGCCTGAGTTTGTTTCTCCTAAGTAAACCCAACCTGAATGAGATTAGTTACTCTGCGAAACGGCATTAGGATTCTTATATCCACTCAAGTGTACTCAACTGTTGCAAAACTAACATTTCAGAAGGGCATAACCTGTTTATCTCTGCACTACAGCGAAATAAGCGATTCTTTTCAATTTTGTGCAGGTGCATTGTGGGAAAACTATGTCTCCTTTACAAACAGTCAGATTAATTAGGAGAAGGAGCTGGATAAATGTGGCTGGTCAAATAGAGCCAATCAATATCCACCTCACTGAATGGTCCAGCATGACTCTGCAGGGGCTGTCTCTGAGAACCACGGCCCCCTACCCCTCCATAACCCCTCACACAGGCTGCATTTGGCATCCCCTGATGGGCAGTGCCCTCATTTTTTCCTCTGTGTGGTGGCAGTGGCCACACCGTGGCAGCCCAGGGGCGTGCTCAGGGCTGGCAGCTTTGCCAACAGAAGGGGCTTCCCAGCCCACGAAAGCTACACCTGAGCTCAGGAGCTTTGCAAGCCAGTGAGAAGTCAATAAGAGACAATCCTTCAGTTCATACCATCAGGAAGGTGACCTGACTCCCAGCTGGAACAGCTGCATCAGGAGAAGGCTTGGCCCATTTCACAGCACTCACAGTGTGATGTTACACCCTGAAGACCTGTGTGTATCCTTGTCCTGATTTAGGTGGCCATGGAATTTGAAGAGGGACGTCACCCCAAAAGGTGGATGTGGGATTCTAGCCCTCTTCCTAAAACTCTCCATTTGCAACAAGATAAATCCTAGGAACAGAGGGAGAAGAAAACCCTCCAGCCTACAGATTACGGTATCCCCATGGAAGACATACAACAGGATTGCAGTCTGCTGTAATGGATGCTCAATTTCATACAATTGAATAGTGGAACAAACCAAAGAGAGAAAATCAAACACAGTAAATCCCCTCCCACTTCGGATGCCTTCAGAAACAATAAAACAAACTTGAATCTCTCATTTTCTGGAAACTGCAATGGATGTACTCAATAAAAGCAAAGGGAGTGGATATACATTATCAGACTGTAAACCATATCTATATTTCTTTGGCTTTTCTTAGAGTTACCTGAACCACATGATCTAATTTCAGTCTGAACTGAATAGAGTGTCAAATGTGACTTCAGTTAAAAGACTTCTGAATCAAGTTCTTGAGGGCTTTTTTATTTTGGTTTAACAACTAGGCTATAGTATAGAACCGTAAGTATGGGTGTGCATAGTTTTACTAATCTCACTTCACTCTTGCTTTTTCAGGAAGAGTAATAAACAAGTAGGTATGTGAGCAATAGCTGATGCAATAAATGTGGGAACATGATGCTGTCTTGTCAGAAGTATGTTGCAATCATAGATAGAGGTAGTCTATTGGACTCATCATCTCTTCTGCAATACATAGAAATATCTCTGTGAAGATCAAACATAATTTGAAAGGGTGAAAAAAAGGGGAGGAAAAAAAGAAAACACTGAGGTTCCAATGACTCTAATTGCAAAAATCAATCTTAATTCATTAGTAATATTCCTCTTGGGAAAATCAAAATCCACAAGGCCTTATGCTGTCTCTTCCCAATTACAAGCTACAGTGAGTATGTCAATCTGCAATGATCATGGTATAAGCCTGCCAGACATGCCTTCCAGGCATCTCTCAGATGACGTCCAGAGTGGACATATGCCTTTCTGTTTCTGAGCAAAATATTTGATATATATGCAACATGACTCAGACTCTTTGTGTCGCGGAAGTACCCAAAATGTGCATAGCTAAGCTCCTGTTCAGATGGCGTTGACACAAAGTGCTCCAAAAGAAAATTTCTGTTTTACCAGGCACCAAGCCAAGGCTCTAGACAACCCAGAAAACAAACTTTGAGCCTTCTGTTTTTATTTTTTGCACCGGTCACCAGCTTTACCCTCTATGCTTGTTTTCTGTTTATTTGGCTGCCTGCAACCATCTGCGCTTCAATGGGCAATGAATTGACAGGCAATATGAAGATAGTGGAAGTGCTACAAAATTTCCCCTCCCAAAAATCAATGATTACTTAATCACATATTTCACCAGACATTAGGAATAGCATTGCCCCAATTTACAGCAGTGCCTGAAGCACTGTCCTGTGGCAAGGAGACAGCCTTACATAATACTCCTAAATTATCACACTACCTCTAACTGGGGTTCTTGCAACAATGCAGGGGGAAAATGATCACAGTGATTGCAAGCTCATAATTGTACTTAGGCCTACTAGAGATTAATTTAATCTGAGAGAACCTTACCATTAACCACTAATTAGACAGCTCTAGTCAGGTACTTAACTGGTTAATCAGCTATCTAAATTGACTGTCTGACTTGTACAAGGAGTTTCTTGGCCTGCAGATTTTCTCTCACATACAGGCCCACCAGGGAAGATGGATATGAAGGTGGTGCTTTGCCTCGGGGCAATGGCAGACACTAGGGTCATTTTCACAAAAGTTCATGGACCCATCCATCCTGGATAAGGTTGCCCCACCCACCTTGCTCCGCATGACTTCAGATTTCCAATTGCAGATGAAACTACAGATTCACCATTAGCATCAGAAAGAGCAAGTCTATGGAAACATAGTCATGGTTGTCAGAGAATACCTGCAGCTTTGGTCACAATGGAGAACTTTACCCTTTTGAATAAGCATCATACTTTGAAAAGACCAAAGGGTCCTTTTTACAGGCTTAGCAGCAAGAAACTGCATTTTTCATATCTAATACATTTATATTTTAAAACACCATTGGTTATGGCTTTGTTTTGAAATGCATTTGGAGTTACTCAATCCCCTCATATGAAAGTAATTCAAAAAGATGGCTTCTGACTCTGTTTGGGAGAAGGCCAGGAAAAACTGGAACAAAGTTCAGTGCTCCTGTGTTGGAGACAGAAAGGGTCTGGAGACATCACCCTGCTTGGATCATGGCCAGGTCCTGTCAGCCCAGCTGGGAAGCCCAAGGGCAGCAGATTTTATGTGCTGACAGCTCTGAGCAAGCAGTTGCAGGAGTCAGTGCTCCCTGCCTTCAGAAGGAGAGGGGATGGAAAGAAAGAAGACATTCGACAGAAGGAAGACCTGATCACAGACTAAAATGAGAAAACAAAATGACATGCTTCATGAAGTGTGTCTGCCCCAGATTCCTTGTGTTGTCGCACTGACTCCTCATGCTGCTATGTTTGATGGCCAAGGAAGAGTCTGCAGAAACGCTGAGCACAATGCTTCGATTCCTACTGCCTCCTAGCTGGTTTTTCGGTTTTGCTGTGGCAGGCAATGAAAGCAGGCAAGGTTAAGCTGGCTGCAATAGTGAAGGAAGAATTAGTGCACTGAAGGGGTAAGGAAACACTGCAGGGATAAAGAAGCTCTTCCCTGATGTTCTGCTCTCTTCCAAAGATGCACAGGTTTTTGCTAGTCCAGAAGATGAAACACAGAAGAGAGGAAGGGGAAAAAAAAGGCAAAAAGCCTATAGACCCTTCTGAGACAACTATCTAAAGGGTTTCTCTTGAAGCAAGTCCCTTGTGAAAAGATACAGATGAAGATAGAGAGACCATCATTCCTTCCTCTGTGTTTTCAGATCAGTTGTTCAGCAAAGACAGTTTTGAGGGAACATTGCAAGGTCCAGCACATAAAGAGAGAGCAAGGGCATGATTCACCCTAATACAAAGGTACAGAACTGCTGCTCTGCTTCCAAATTTGCATCATTGCAGTGACAAGAACCTGAGACATCCTCACTGGAAGGCAGTTCTGTATAACCTTTGCTATCATGGCATTGCAGCAGGCTTATGCATCCAATGGAAGGCAAAAATTGAAAAAAATGTGAGTTTGGAGGACAAGGTTCAGAGAAAGAAAAAGCAAGAGAAAATGAATTGTTGCCAAAATGAACCAGATTTCCTAAAATAAGACTAATACAAAAATTTCTGTCAGATAGAGCCGACATGACTAGGCTGCTTGGCACACTCCAACTTTCAGCTCTGCCCTGTGCCACCTTGTGGACACACTGACTTCAGGGTCCTTTGCCCAGGGCAACTCAGTGGCATTTTCCTTTTGGAGAATTTTTATTTTTTCCCATCCAGTGGCCATTGGGATGAAAACCCAGCTGGGAGGCAGGAGTCCTTGAGGTGGGGAATGGCCTCCCCTGCAGCACTGCCAGGCTGCCCCAGGAGGAGATCAGTCCTCACCCACAACATTGCTGAAGTCATCTTGTGGGCAGAAGTTATCTGATTTAAAGCAGTGAAACCAACGCTAGAGCAGAAGCCAACCAGTCTTTCCTGTGTTTTACAGGTGCTCTCTAGGACACTGTGGATGGGGTTTTCCCCTCTGCCCAAAACCCCAGTTACCTGAGCGTTATCTCCTGAGCCCCTGACATAACCCCTGACAAGAGATGTAACAAGGAAATTCAGTCCCACAACAACTGACACAATTGCAATGTAAAATCTCAGGATAACAGGAGCATGCTTTTGACTCCTGCATTTGAGAACAAGAGGCCAGCAAATATTGTTACTATTTGCACTCTCTGAAGCTGAGATGTGAGTCTTTCTTCCACTAAGGCAATGTTCATTTTATCGACAGCACTATACAAAAGGCCAGTGTTCTCACTTCCAGGGAAATCTCAAGAGAACAGATTTTTAAAAATAAAGCAGAATCATTATGTTGATGATTATGAAGATGAAACAGGTAAGAAATATCTGGAGGACTTTCTGCTTCTTCCATCAAAAATTCCACTCCACATTCATAAAGTTCTCAGGAAACTGAAGTCTTGAGAGTCCTGTCTGGTCCTTCATTAAAAGACCAAGAGCAATGAAGAGTTTATCTTCCTCCAGCACGTCAGAGCACAGCAAATACATGCAATGCACTCAAACACCACTTCTGCAACAGGGCAACCCCAGTGGGGAGAGGCATAGCAATGACAAACTGCCCTGACAGGTTTCACCAGAGGAGGGTGGAACTGTTTCTGCACTACGATGTCTTCTGCTGAGCCATACAGCTTTGCATGTGGCCTCCTTTTTTTTCCCGTGGCTGAAAGGCATTTCCCCAGGAGCAAGAGAATGGAGAAAACTGGACTGCTGACATCATGGCTTCTCCAGAGACATTTAGCCAGTACCCATTCCTCAATTCAACATCCAGGTCCATGTGCTAACACATAGCATAGAATTTCTCCAAAGCCTAGGACAGGCAGGCCAGTGAGCTCGGCAGGCAACTGGGAGGCAAGTGCTGCTCTCAGCATGTCCGAGTTAGACTAGATATGGACTGCTGAGAGGCAAAATAAAAAAATCACCTCTAGGATGAAAGCTCAAAGATATGATGAGAAGGTACTCTTAGAAACACTTTGCCCTAAAATCCAGTTTAATTATAAGTGGCTTACCTGCTTCTAGACTGTTTCAGTAGTAATTTGGGGGTTCTTCTAAATAGATTAATTCTCATCTTCAATATCTACTAGCCGTATTTACTTTGACTTACGTTTGCAATAAGCAAGAGAAAAAAGCCTCTTCACCACATAAAAAGAGCACAGTAAGAAACATCTGCTAGAAGACAGACCTCACCAGTGTGAAAAGCAGGTCTTGTCTAAGGTAGGTAGCATAACAAGTTGGTTGGCCCTGAGAGCTTTCTTAAAAAGAAAGTTTTCTTTCTTCTTAAGAAAACTTAAAAAGACCCTATGACTGGCTGCAAATGATGGCTGCATGCAAATGATTGCTGCAGTATTTTTCTTCAGCCTTCAGTGCAGTGCCTCCAGGCATTCAGGATTTACTGATTCTTGTTTCTTAAACACCATAGCCTTTGCCAGAACATCTGCACAAAGAAATAAATCATTAGAGATGACTATTTGCTACTCCTGCAAATGCAGATCTGACTACATCAGACACTTGCTTCTTGAATCTTACAGAAATGAACACTTTTCTGTACTCCTTTTCTGTAGTGTTGCCCTCACTGTAGTAAAATCTCAAAGGAAAGCAGTGAGCCTTTTTCTGAAGGAGAAACCAATACGTTAAAACTACTTACATAGAACTAAAAACTGAACTTGTTCTTTCACAGGAACAGTTTCAAGGTTTTCCCGGAAGATCTGGATTTTTCTTTATGTCATAATCTGTATTTCACCAAATTTTTGTCCTTAAATTCCACCATATTATGGTTCTCAAAACAGTCTACACAAAGTTAATCTGTCTCTCTTATTTTTCTTTTAAGGAGACACTTTCTGTCTTCTCTGTTTTTCTCCTAAAAAGTTCCCAGCTGTTTATGTGCTTTCATTTTAGAAGAGTATATTCCAACATAGAGCACCTCCATTTTTAAATAATTCTTATAGATGTATCTTTGAAATTTTATAGAGGAAAAGCAAATATTCAAAATAAATTCTTGACTTGTCGTTGATAAAAAATAGTAATGGAGACAATATAAAATTAATATTACCACCTGTTTAATGGTAATGTATATCTCACAGTATCTGCAGGCTTAATAGTTACTCTTATTTCTATGACCATCTTAAAATAAATTATTTTCACTTATTATTTCAGTTTTTCCTCTCGTTGGCAACACCCATGGTAGTAAAAATAACGAATGCGATGTAAATGCTTGGAAAAAAGCAACCCCACACTTGGTATTTCCCATTGCAGCAGAGCTCTAATTTATACCAATAACTGGAATCAAGCCACAACATAATTTCTAAAGTTAAGTATGTTCTGACTGAAAATATTTACTTTTCAAATTATATTACAGCCCTTAAATTTCAATTTTGTAACTTATATAAAATTAAGTAATACTATAAAATTCATCCAAGTTCATAAGAAGGTTGGCACAAGAAACCCACTTCTCATACAGTGGACAGACTTTTGACCATCATTCTGCAATTTATTGAGATCAATGAGGATGAAAGAAAAGCAAGCTATTCCAGACCACTTCAGCAGACTCAGTATGCTTGTGTTGTTTTTTTTCTTAGATGTCTGCCACTCCAGAGTTTAGGTCCCAGTTCTTAGCAGAAGAAGAGCTGACCACAGGAATAGGATGGAAGAATGCTGAAAATGTTAAAGCCAAGGTAGCCAAGGCTAAAACTCCACAGAGTCAGGGCAGAAAGCTGAACAGCTGTTCAAACTGGATGTCAGTCAAGTTTTCAGCGCAATTCATAATGTGTTGCATGTGAAACCAATATGTTCCTACTTTGTCACGTGCTTGAAAGCGAAAGAAGGGGAAGCAGCAGCAGAGGGAAGTTATAGGCTCTAACTGAGCACCCACCATCCTTGCACATCCACAGGCAGCAATATAGAACCCAAATATAATATCATCTGATGTAGTATAAAGTTATATTATGGCCCAGAAGTAGGAGCAACATAGCTCCACATGATGAGCAGCTGTCTCTAAAGCTGTACCAAGGTTTCTGTCAGGGGACAAAGAGGCCAGAATACAACCACCCCCTGAAAGTCTTTCTGATCAGAAATCACTGAAGTGGAGGAAATGGAAAAAGCCCTACGGGCTCAGCAATTAACCAGTACAAGATCAAGTCTTTTCTGTGGGTTTAGGAACCCAAAACCAGAGTTAAATTGCCCTGATTCACTGTGTTTCTAGGATTTAATCTTCACAATGCATCTTTGCTGGAAATGAACAGTATGCAGGCACAGACAACACATTCAGGACACAGAAAACTGCTGGAGGGTCTTGCTTACCCCCGCAATGATGTGCACTACATGGCCATTTAGAATATAGATTCAATCTTCATCTCAGCAGTGCTTTAAATGTGCTGGTAGCACTTGTGCACAACCCACAAGACCCCAGGTAGACACAATACGAAAACCACCACTGAAGAAAAAATTCCAGTGCTCTAAATTCCTAGTAAATAAATAAATAAATAAATAAATAAATAAATAAATAAATAGTGATAACTTCTGTTTCTCAATTCCAGCCCTCTTCCCTTCCCTCCCAATTCCCTGTTTTGCTCTTATCTGTAGACATGCTAAACAACCAATTTGGGAAATGCTGCATCTTACTAAATACAAACATCTTCACATTGTTTCTTTCTGAGAAAATTTGACTATTTGACATCACCTCCTTTCTGCTTGCACTTTGTAAGATTCACACAAATCGTTTAAAGACTGTATTAGGGAGCTACAGAGGGCTCAGACAATAAGCAAATTACTGTGCGTTAGCTGAGACACATTAACTACGAAAGAGCTTTAAGGCAAACTGAATTCCCCAGCGGTTGTTTTTGCTTTAGATTAAGAGAAAATAAGCACAATTAATATGATTCAGCTAGTACGGTATTTTGGTGGTGCTTGTACCCAGAAGCTGCTCCTAGAAGAACCTGGTAGACTTACATGCACCACAGAGTAAGAGCATGAGGTCTCTCGAGACCTTGCAAGAAGGAACATGGATAACGAAACAGCTACACAATGTAACAAAGCAGCGAAATGTGTAAAGTGATTCACAGCATTACCACACAAAATATTTTTGAAGAAATTTCTGTGAAGTATTAGCAAGAGAGATTGCAGCATGCTTGTTTCCATTACAATGGACCGTGCGTACTGTAGGAGCAGAGAAGAAAAGACAACTGCTCTTGGCAGGTTCCAGCTTAAGACAAGCTACAGCAAGAGGATGTAGGCAGGAATCAGACGGACTCCAAGGTAACAGTGAGACAACAACCACCAGGATCATATTTTGGGTCTCAGCAAGCCTGAGGACGGGCATTATCAAAGGCTTGTGCTAGCACCAGAGCAAGGGCTTTGAAAAATAATGAGATAGTATACATTCAAATGCTTGTAAAACTAAGAGAGAGATCCCAGGCAGTGAAGGATCCCCGGGAGTTCAGAATGAGAGTTCAGGCTCAGTATGTTTAATGCTGCTCAGAAGTGTAAATAAATAAGATGAGAAATTCATCAATGAACCAGAGGAAGAAAACTATCCTTGAAGTGAGTTTCTGAATTGATATGAGGTGATGAAATTACTTTTGTCAAGGCCAGATAATAGGAGGTTTCAGTAAAAGTGACATGAGGTAATGACAACTCGGATACCAGTATATTTCCGTGCATGGAGAGTAAAGGCACTTGAAAGTTCATGTGAAATTTAACCAATAGCTTGGAAATGAGGACAAAGAACTGAAGAAAGTGATTAGACTATGATATCATTATCAGTATGAGATCATTGTCAGTAATAAGCCAGTATGACTTAGGAAAGGTGGATGGAAAGGAAAAGGAAAGGATGATCTTTCAGCATGCCTGACACTAAAGGCTGAGCCACGACATATCAGAGAAATAGGCCAAACTCTGTTTAGTAAAAAAAAAGACAATTCTGTGTTTGGGAGTAGGTCCGTCCTTCACAGGAGGATATTTGTGAATAAAATCACTTGGGCAGAATGTGCAGAGGAATGGATCAGAGTATAGTACCATTTAATAGATCATAAACAGCATTTTGAGGTGTATCAGGACCTTCTGAAAGACATTTTGCACGTGTTTACAGAAAACAGGTGGAGAACCATTGGCAGACAGAATCACAGATGGAAGGTTTTAAGAAAAGATTTTCAGATAAAATTGAAGGTAATCGCCAGGATAAAATGAAGGCAGAGTGGACAGTTCATTGATTGTAGTTAGTAGAAGAAATAGGAATATGCTAGCTGAGAAAGAGAGAAAGCCTGGAGGAGGTTTTGGAGAAAACCAAGGTAGGGAAGTCAAAGGAAGATGAGCTCTGCCCAGATGAGGAAGCCATATCTGCAGAAGAAGCAGCTAGAGAAGTAGTAGGTGAGGCAAAGCCATGTCATTATGCTGATTTTTTTTTCTTCTCCCCTAGAAGCAACCCACAAGACCTGTTTGGAGAGAAAGGACACAAGAATATGGGACAACTGTAAGCATAAGCTAAGAGAAAGCTTGACTCAGCTAAGCCAGAGGCAGGGGACAGAGTTGGAGGAGGACAGACACAGCCTATTCACAAGATTTATGCCAGAGATGCCCCATAGCAAAAGCAAAAGAAACAGACGCTGGAGGACAGCCAGACTGCAACTTGATGATAGGAAAGAAAATTGAGCAATTAAAGAGTAGAGGACTCTGCAAAAGGGAAATATTTTTAGAAATATGTGTCGCTAAGGCATAACACTGCACACACTTTGATGAGCTGTGTCTTTAACTGCATGTAGTGCTTTCCAGAGAAATTCTTGAGAGAAAAAAATGTGGCTCTGCTTCGGGCGAGAAGGAACCAAGATGCAGAAAGGGGTAATAGGTGTAGTTTCTCATGCAACATTACCTCTGTGCCCATCTCCCTGTCTAGTGATTGTGCAACACTCAGCATGATGTTATCAGCTTTAAGTGACGCATCAGGAAGGACAGACACAAAACCAGTACTAGCTACACTGGCCTGTAAACAGGACTCATGAGTTAACAGGAGGTTAAGTGGCAGGGGGTTAAGAGAGTTCTGAGCACAAACTAGTGAAACTACTCAGCACGTCATCCAGTGACAGCCCTTTCCCTGGTTACTGCTCCTACCACAGGATCCAACAGCAACTGAGAATCTCCTCGGACCTCCCCATGACAAGCTGGTGAGCAGCAGGCTGCAAATCCATGCCATTTAGTCAGGCGAGTGCACAATACACAATAGCGTTGTCTGCACAGTGCCCTACAGCTGCGTCGTTATCCACAGCAGACCTCGTCCTACTAACCCACAGCCAAGTTGGTATTACTTTACTGAGGTCATGGGGGAGTGTGTAAGGGATGGATTTGCAGGGCAAGGGGAAACATCTAGAATCAACAAGGACAAAACACAGCATTTTAAAAAATGAGGAAGCCCTTCAGCCTCTACTGGCTTGATGCCTTCCCCCATCACTTTGCAGGGACTACACAGGGCTGGTGGAGAGCCTGCCATGCTGAGCAGGCAGCACCCAGCTACTGCCCCTACTCAAGGAAACACACTCAAAGAGGTGAGATTCAAATGCTGTGTTCTGGCAGCTAGACAGCCCGGCAGGAAACCAGGTCTCCCAGTATGCATGGGGACAAGTAGCAAACAGCTAGAACCCAAAATTCACATGAACATTAGCAGCCTGGCATTAACAGCTCTTGCCATTTACAAAGTGAAACAGAGCTTTCCACCACCCTGTGATGGAAAAGGGGCAGCAGTGAGGCAGCACGCTGGGCAAAGTGAAGGTGAATGCAGCATTTGAAAGCAGTTTCAGCATGCCTGACCCGAGGCAAAGAGCCTCCACGTGCCACAGGACTTCTACCTGGTCATTGTGTGCAGCTCTGCCACCAGAGCCAATGCCAAGAGAGAGGCACTGTGGGAATCTCCTTTCCACAGAGGTAGTTTTTGCATCTGGGAAATTTCACCATAGGGGAGGGTACAGAAAAGCCATTCTGTAAGAAGTCACAAAACAATTTCTCTCTCCTTTTTGAATTGTCACAAACCATTGAACATTGTCATAACTGGCAGACAGGAAAATCCTGCCAAACTGAACTGCAGTTCCTGCACAGGGATAATAAACCTTCCAAGAAACCTAATTAATACTACTGAGCCCTACACCCCAAAAAGAACTTGTTGAAAGCAAATAGGTGAGTGGATAATTAAACAAGATGCTAATCTCCACTTTCTCCAGAGGCACATTTTGTTGAGGAAAACTCAAATCCAGAGATAAAGATGGGGGTTTCGGCTTTCTGTTTCAGCATAAAGGACAGGAGATTTTAATACCAGCTGTCCTTTTGTATGGGTAAGCCCCTTCACATAGTACTTTAGCCATGTCTTTACTCATTCGATTTAATGCGTAGGAGAGAAACAGTGAAATTAGTGTACTCTAAAATTCTTTTCACATTGAAAACAGAAGTAATTCTGCTCAGTGCTGTCACCACAACACAATACAATCTACTCCCATATTGCACCCTAAATTCTCTTTACATAACATTACATTTGCACATTTTTCTCAAGGAAACCAAAATCAGTAAGGGAATTGCTTCAATTTCCATATTACACATTTGTCTTCACAAATATCAGATTTACATGAAACAATCATGAATAGACTGTTACTATGCCCCTTGACGGATCTTAAAATGTAACTGAATTAAACTCGTCCAGAAGATAATCAATCATATACATGTTGTCCCTTGTTCCCACTCAACAATCTTTTTTTCTAATTATTTCATTATTTTTTAGTGATCCATTTGCATTTTTAACCAAAGTGCAGAGGGGGAGGGGAGAACACGAGGTCTTTTACACAAGCCTGTAAAAACAGGCAGCTACTTGCCCGTGCGAACTTCCTTTATTGTACCAAGTGAGCATTGTTTCTTATCAGCTAAAACTATACTGTCTTTTAAAAAGAAAAAGAAAATAGGTGTGGCTAGACAGAAATCACTAACATTTGTCACTTAAGCAGAAAGAAATAAGCAACAACCTTACCAGCAAGGAATTCTGACGAATAGCCGCACTTGTCCCATCAGCTCCATACATCTTGCAAAGCAAAGAGGAAACTCTTACAGAAATCAGCTGCAATGCTGAAATTGCCCAAGAGGAAACTGATGTCTCTTTTACAAGCCATGACTACACAAACCACAAGTCAGGCATCAAAGCAAGTGCTAAAAGCCTTGCTGCCAGAACTGTTAATGCTAGAACCCAGACATGCGGAAGCAGGGTAGGGGATGGCAATAAAATATAAGAAATATTCCAAGAAAGCTAATTTTTAATATTTTTTGTTTGTTTCCCAAATGGAAATTGGTTTAAAAAATGTACTCTCACACATTCCTGAGCAGAGGCTTGTGGGACAGAGAAGAAAGTACACAAACGTCCCCGTGACAAATGGCACTCTCAAAGCCTCAGCACAGCCTCTCTTGCTGACGCATTCCTCAGAGCACCTCTCCAGTCCCAGTCACCTGGAGGCCCCAGAGTTTGCTCCTGAACCCCAAGGCATGGTAGAGCTCAGGGCTGCCCGAACCCAGCCACACCAAGGCCAGGGAGCCCTTGGGACAAAAGGAAATATAGGACACGAAGTGCTGTCGGTTTGTTTTTTCTGGGTCATCTGCAAGGTGTGTCCCAGGAAACCTCATCCAAGCAAGGATGACAGCAACAGCTGCAGACAAGCTCATGGATCTAATAGTTTCAAATCAACCATGTTTAGTTACCACATTTGCTTTCCAACTAACCAATGGAGTGGCCAGAATTAATAACCCTGTTAAAAATGTGAGAGAGATGCCTCTGTAAGTTACATTTTCACTAGGCTTGGGGTAAAAAGGAAATGAAAAGTCAGGACCTTGTATTTTTGTGTAGTTTTCTGGCTTATGTATTCAAGTTTTAGCCAAAGGTATGTGGACTTCAAGAATGAATAAACATCTAGCACAAATATCCAAGTAACTTTTCGTTGCTCTGTCTACACAGCTCTTTACTTATTTCACGTATCACATTAGTCTATAAAGACAGAGCATGCATTCTGTTAAATTTCATCCTTCTTCAAAGAGATAGGCATTGCTAAAAATAAGGCAGGCCATCACATACTTCGAAGTGATTTTTTTCCTTTTTGACTCACTGGAATATTACAGACCAGTTTCCTCAAAGTGGGATGGAGGGCTGCTGCTGCCTAGGGATTCTCCTGCGTTTTCTCAGATCTCTTTCCCTGTCACAGCAAAATTCCTGGGTCCAGAGTTAGGTAAAGGAGACATACAGGGATCTCAAAAGTTTATTATTCATGACACTGAAATTACAGTGCCACCTGTAGGACATCCATAAAAAAGTTAATTTGGGCCTTGCTGGTGCCACAAGTGCCAGTTATAATTATAGGGCTTTCTAATAGTCTTGGCAGAAGAGTAAGAACATAAGAAACAGATGACTCATGGCAGTCTACAGGGAGTTACTTGAAAGCTTTTTCTCAGAGAGCAACATGCATCAGCACATCCAGAAGAGGATATTTTGCTACAAAGATGGATCTTTTGTGGAAGGAGGATGTGCCGGTACAATACATTTGTGGTCCATCCACTTTAGAGCTTGTGCCAGGGTAGGCAGGAGAGATCTGCCACATACTCAACCACTTCCAGCCAAGACAGACATCACCCTTGAATCGAAGGAAAGTTTCCATTGTGTCTGCACACTTTTCGTTTGTTTCTTTCTTTCTTTTTAACTTTTCCACTCTTAATTTAGTTTTTAACTATGGACCGTATTACCCAGTGCATCACACTTCATTGACCAGTATTTGCATTGCATTCATGTTACTTTGCACCAGTGTTGAGAAACACTCATATAGCCTTCAAAATATACTAATAAACTGATTTTATGTTGCTTTCCTTTTCTTTCCGCTCTTTACCAAGAGAGTATTTTCCCACTCTTCTAACCCACAGCTTAGGCAATGTCTGTAAAGTCTTCTCTCCGATGTATCATTTCAGGACGTAAGGTAAGACAAGAGTAAGTAGAGGCATCTTTGTAGCTAAATTTCCATTAATAACATTTGAAGTGGGAAGTACTCAACTGATTTACCTAATAGCTCTGTTACTGCAAATGAACTTAAAAAGAGGAGGTGTACAACATATTCAAGGGCAGTTTCTGCTTAATGTTCACCTGTGGTCAGAAACAGAACAAAATATTCTGACAGATGAGGAAGGGAATGGTGAATAATATGATGGATTTAAGAATGCTTTTGTTTGGATCAATGGCAGTTTTGTGTAGAATATTACGTAACATAGCCATCACCAGCAAACAGTAGAAAGAACCTGTAAGACTAAAGAGAAAAGCGTGAAAAGAATGGTCAAGAATGGCCAGGGAGGAAAAAGCTCTTGTAGGAAGATAGAGAAGATAGATTTTAATACAAACATGGATTTTAATACAAACAATGCTTTGTAGTGTGGCTTAACTGATAAGGGATTCAACATAAATAGTTTAGATTATGATTTATGTAGGGAAAACACGTCTCTTTCTCAGTCATGTAAAACAAAAAGAGAAGGAACAAACAATGAAAGGTGATAAAATGAAGAGAAGGAAGTGGATTCAAGCACAGTGTTTGGAATTTTGGTACAGAATTGAAAATATTACTCTGTGAAACGGGGCAAATAGTGATTCACTATGTGCAGAGAGCAGTAAATTAAGTTGTTTCCAGGAACACTAGGTTGAAGTATTCATGGCAAATTTCACAGCATAAAAACATTTATATCCTCTTAGTTTTATTAGCTTCTTATGGCCACAGCAGGGGCAAAGAGTAAGAGATTTTAACTAACTTTTGAGGTAGGTGCACAACACAGGAACAAAAATTGCAGTCAGGTAAGTGATGCAGAGAGTTAAAAAAAATATTTTTACAGTTGTGCAAATATAACTTGTAGAAATAACTAGGTTTCTACACAGGGAGTAGTGGAAGGCTGGAGCAGAAAAAAGATTTCAGAAGGGGCTTCCTGCCATCATGGTACAAGGACACAAGACAAATTGCAGGGGGAAACCAAAAATATTTAGAGATTTCTAATTCCTGTTTATCTGTGGGGAAATAAAGAACTGTTGGAAGCAGAATAACCAGAATCTTATGTATCAGGGCACATATGAACATGAGGGAAGCTCACAGCAATGAATGACACTTGGTGAAAGCAGGCAGGTTAAACTACTTTTCCATTGTGCTCCTACAGCAGATTTCAAATCCACTGGAGGTGGGAATTGCACAGCAGAAAATATATGTCTGGTTAAAAATTCAAAACACAGCATCTGTATTTTCTCCTTGAGCTGAGCAGCAGTTGTCACAGAAAAAGGAAAAAAAAATTACCCAGTTTGCATTTTATTTGCTATAAAATCCCATTAGACACAGTATTTTTTATCTAAATGCTCTGTGTTTGTTTCTTACTAGACAGGAAAGCAAAGTATCACCTGAACTTTCCTTTGCCTGCTCAGCCGGCTAAGTAACCGATGAATGTACCAAAGGGTATGGGAAAGCCACTGAAAGCAGATAACATATCACTTACCAACAAACCTATTGGTTGCATGACTCCTGTCACAGGCTGTAGAGACCACAAGTGGTATGAGATGAGTCTCTGTCAACCAATATGATTCATATTTGCCAAACCTACCTGCTCAGGCAAACCAGGTGTTATCAGCACTTTACGATTGCAAGCTACCGACTTGCACAACCATAAAGTTCTCCTTCTAAGCAATAAAGACGTTCCAGCTTCCCTGTGAGCCTTTTTTTCTATTTCAACTTGTTTCAGTTAATGAAGTGAATTTAAAACAGAGAGCATTAACTTTGAACGCTCCAGTGCTGAGAGAACAGCAGGGGTTTATGCACATCACCTCAGTTTTGTATTTCTCTCTCCCCGACATCAAGCCACCCTTGTGGGAACATTATTGGCAAAATCAAAGGAGAGGAAATCAGCTGTACCTTTACCTTCACCACTTGGCTAAATCCCAGTGTGAGACTTTGAGAACAAAGTGCTGATGGACAACATGAATTTGGAAGTCCTTGAGCAGGGAATGAGTACTCAGAGGCTCCAGGCCTGATTCTGGCCCTGACTTACCACTCGTCTTTGAATGCACTTTTTACACAGCTTTACCTCCACACTTGTAAAGGTGGTACACAATAATTACCTACATTGGAGGAATTTTGTGAAAAATTAGTAATTAATTCCTCTGAAGTGTTTGGAGTTCCCCAGATAAACTGCTTCACAAGCAGGAAGCATATGAGCTGCCTTTGTAAGGACAGCATTATCAGAAAAGAAAAACACCTTTAAAGTGGCCAGAAAATTGCTTAAACATCTTGCAAACAAACAGTTGCCAAAGTTAAGCATTAGACACTGGTTTTATTGCGGCACTATACTAATCAAGGACTTTAGCATCTGTACAGAACCCTAAATCCCACTCTTTGCTTCAAAGTCGTTTCTTGCACAACCTTATGCCACTGCTTTCCTTTCATCTTTGATAAAGAGCCCTCAGCAGTTCTAGTCACATCAGCACTACTGCTGCCTGTTGTGGCTGTATATGTTTAAAATGCCTGCCAGAGAGCCTGCAACAGCTTCCCATCGTAAATGTTGACATGGACACTTCTATCACTAACCCAGTGACAGAAACTGGGTGTTCCAGATGCACTGGGAATGTGGTGCACTTGCAAGATGGCCAGCAGGCTGTAGAGATGGAAGCACAGCCAGGAGATTGAGGGACAGGATTATACCCCTCTGCTAGGTTTGAACCACATCTAAACACTGTATCCAGTTTGGGGCACACACTCCAGTATAGGAAAGATGGTGAAAAACTGAAACAAGCTCAGCAGGGGACAAGAAGATGGTTGGAGCTGAATGACTGGTTCTGTGAGAAGTTGAGAGACTATGACACTTCCAGCTTGGAGCAGGGACAGCTTCAGGGACCCTCTAACAGCAGCCCTCCACCACCTACGAGGCAATCAGCATGACTAAGGAGATGGGCTCTTACCGGTGGTACACAGCAAAACACTGAGACACATGAAGTTGAAACAGTAGAGCTATAGACAGAATATAAAGAAAACCTCCTTCCTAATGAGGACCGTGGGACCAGTCACCCAGAGAGGTTGCACAGCCTCTGTCCTTGGAAAACCCTGATGGGAAAAATCCCTGAGTGAGTTGGTCTGAGCTCATAGCTGATCCTGCTGGGAGCTGGAGGTTGGACTGAGGCCTCTTGCCTGGGTGGTGCAATGAGCCTGTTATTCTCTGTTAGTTCCAGACCTTGCCCTGACCAGCAAATCATCCAAAAACCTGTAGAGAAAATGTTAAAATGTCTTCCCAGAAGAAGATAGACATATATTTTCAAAAGCAGGATATGTATGAACACAAACACAAGTTTAGGACAATCTGTGACTTGTACACATGTGCAAAAATCTATATTAAAACCCAACCATAAAATACCACTGTTAGGGATATGATAATGAACTAAGACTATGTAATTTCAAAAAAATATGCTCCTTTTGGTGTTATCTTTTCTCACCATGACAAACATCCTTGTCCTTCATTCATATATTTCAGCTGCACTGCCAAGTCACCCAAACAAAGTTTTTAAAGTGTATTTTTCTCACACACACAAAAAAAAGGGATAAGACCTTTATCCAGCTATTTGGTATTCTAAAAATTATTCAGGAAAAGAGGAGAGTTGTTGGATGTATCACTTTATTTGTGAAGCAAAAGATTTAAGAGGAAAAATAATGAACAACATGCACATTTTTTGCATTGTAGCTCAACTGTTTATATTCCAATTGCAAGGTCATTTAGCAAAAGCAAAAATGAAAAAGGAAAAAAAAATTCTATTTCTTGAAAATGAAGATATCTAAAAGCGCTTGAAAGTCTTCTAAAAACACCCCGTATTACTTTCACGTATTTTAAGTTTATTTTTTCAAGGAATTCTGGGGTTGTGCTCTAGGATTACTGAGGCTAGCCCATGTACTTTCTCGTAAAGAACCCAAAAGAGGGAGATCCCATGCCAGTTGTAAGATAAATAGCTAAAGAGCCAATGCATCCATTGACTTAAGTTATTAAATTCAACAATTCATCATCAATTCATCAATAAACTTTGATTACTTTATATATAAGTCATTGAGAGTGCATTGAATTCCATTATACTTTAGGGTCACATGAATTACACTTAAATTCAAACACCGCCATGATACAGCCCTCTGAAATTCAGAGTCTTCAAAAATCCGTAACTTGCAAAAGGTCGATTTTCGAGACTTTGGTAAGAAAAGCCTGTCATACTATGTTTTGGTTGTTTGGGTTTTCGCTGTTTGCATGTCTATTTACCAAATAATGGCTTTTCAAATGACACTACCATTAGGTACATGCGCATCATCTAAATTCATTTGGGTTAACTGAATCTGCCCAAACAAATTCCCTCCCTCATTTCCCCTATGAGCATTCCCTCTGGGCTGAGGGAAGCTGACTGCTGAGCTCTGAGGGACAGAGGAGGTCACATAGCGATGCCAAAACATTCTCCAGGAAGAGCAACAACCTCAGCTGCAGGTTTGCCACTTCCCATCAGTATTTTCTGCTGAGGTTGCAAAGCATTCGCAATTGCTGCTTCCTCCTCCTCCGTCTTCCTCTCCCACAGCATTCGTCCCAGGCCCAGCAACAAACTTATCAGGTGAGGAAGGTGCTCTCCAGTCATCCTTTCTGCTCTGCTATCATTTTTGCCCTCACTCCACCCCCCAGGTTATTTGCATTTTTTGTCCTCAGAAGTCAGTCATAGTAAGGGGAGAGAAGGGAATAAAAGCATTTTGTGATACATCTTAGTAAACATTTGCATCACTGTGGTCTAGCAGTTAAAATCTCCCTCTCTATTTTGAATGGGGTCCTATGCTAACACCTAAGCACAAGGCTTCAAGAAATGCATTTGGGACTTGCTGTTCCTTTTTTACCAAGTCTTTCTTTTTTTCTAGGTTCACATGTTCCTCAGCAGGGAATTTCACCTCAGTAAAGACTCAAGCTTGGAAATCTCCAAATAGCATAAGGAGAACAACTTAGTGTCAAGCCCGTGGTACACATGAGGAATGTGAAAATGTTAGGACTAGATTGCACCCTGACTAAAAAAGCATAAAAGCCTAAGAACTCCTGACACATCCAACACTTCTACATAGCTAATGACAGCAATTCTGTGCAAAGGTGCTGAAGCCTCCCACGCAGGCACAACTGAGGATATCGCACCTGGTTCTCCTTTGTAGTGAGAGTGATTGCTTAACCAGCTCTCAGAAAGGCTTCCAAACAGCCCTTGATTAAGAAGACAGTACTAACTATGGTATTGCCTACTCTAATTTTCAAACTCATCACCAGAAGCAGCAATTTGTTTTCCTTTTATACCAGAACTGACCAGTGTTCAGCACTCCTGAAAGCACCCTGGCTAAACAGGGAGCTCTCAGAGGAACTCAGGGAAAAAAAAGAGAGTTATTGACCTTTGGAAGGAGGGGCAAGCAACTCAGGAAGAATACAAGGATATTGTTAGGTCATGTAGAGAGAAAGCAGGAACGTCAGCTAGAACATGATCTGGCCACTGCTGTGAAAGATAATAAAAAGAGGTTTTAGAAAAATGTTAACAGCAAAAGGAGGGTCAAGGAAAATATCCATCCTTTATTGCACGCAAGGGGAAACGTTGTCACCAAGGATAAGGAAGAGCCTGAGGTACTTAATGCCTTCTTTGCCTCAGCCTTTAACAGAAAGACCTGTTGTCCTCAGGGCAACCAGGCCCCTGAGCTGGTAGACAGAGACAGGCAGCAGAAAAAAAAAAGCCTGCAGTCCAGGAGGAAGTAGTTAATGGCCTGTTGAGCCACTTAGATACAAGTCTGCAGGGCTGCAGAGGATTCACCCAAGGGTACTGGCTGGTGGAAGGACTCGCCCAGCCTCTCTCCAACGCTTATCTTCAGTTCTGGTTAACCAGGGAAGTCCCAGATGCCTGGATATCAGCAAATGTGATGCTCATCTGCAAGAAGGGTTTGAAAGAGGATGCAGGGAACTACAGGCTTGTCAGCCTGACCTTGGTGCAAGGGCAGGTCATGGGGCAGAGGAACTTGAGTGAAAAAATGTGGCAAGTACAAGACAACCGAGGGATCAGGCCCAGCCAGCAGGGGTTTCGGAAAGGCAAGTCCTGCTTGAACAACCTGATTTCCTTCTATGACCAGGTGACCCAACTACTGGATGAGAGAAAGGCTCTGGATATAGGCTACCTGGACTTCAGTAAAGCCTCTGATACTGTTTCCCACATTATTCTCCTGGAGGAACTGCCAGTCCATGGCTTGGACAGGTGCTCTCTTCACTGGGTTAAAAACTGACTGAATGGCCAGGCCCAGAGAGCGGTGGTGAATGGAGTTATACCCAGCTGTAGGGCCAGTCACAGGTGGTGCTCCTCTGGGCTCAGTGCTGGGGCCAGTCCTGTCTAATATCTTTATTGATAATCTGGATGAGGGGATCAAATGCCCCCTCAGTCAGTTCGTGGGTGACACTCAGGCAGGAGTGTTGGTCTTCTGGAGAGTAGGAAGCCTCTCCAGAGGGATCTGGACAGGCTGGATCAATGGGCTGAGGCCAGTGGTGTGAGGTTCAACAAGACCAAGTGCCAAGTCCTGCCCTTGGGTCACAACAACCCCAGGCAGTGCTACAGGCTGGGGAAAGAGTGGGTGGAAAGTGGCCTGGGGGAAAAGGACCTGGGGGTGCTGGCCAACAGCAGCTGAACATGAACCAGCTGTGCCCAGGTGGCCAAGAAGGCCAATGGCATCCTGGCCTGGAACAGGAGTAGTGGCCAGCAGGACAAGGACAGTGATTGTCCCCCCTGTACTCGGCACTTGTGAGGCCACACCTCAAGTGCTGTGTCTGGTTCTGGGCCTCTCACTTCAAGAAGGACATTGAGGTGCTGGAGTAGGTGCAGAGAAGGGCAACGACGCTGGTGAAGGGTCTTGAGCACAAATCTTGTGAGGAGCAGCTGAGGGAGCTGAGGGTATGTAGCCTGGAGTAAGAGAGGCTCAGGGGAGACCTCTACAACTCCCCAAAAGGAGGGTGTAGCCAGGTGAGCATTAATCTCTTCTCCCTGAGACAGGACAGGAGGAAAAGCCTCAAGCTGCACTGGGGATGTTCAGGTTGGACATCAGAAAGAGTTCTTTCACCTAAAGGGTGGTTAAGCATGGGAATGGGCTGCCCGGGGAGGTGGCAAAGGCACTACACCTGGAGATGTTCAAGAAATGACTGGACATACACTTAGTGCTGTGGTCTAGTTGACAAGGTGGTGTTTGGTCAAAGCTTAAATTCAACAATCTTGGAGGTCTTTTCCAACCTTAATGATTTTATTCTGCGACAGCACCAGGACTCAAGCCATTGGAAATGAAGCAGATAAAGAGCCCTTCCACTATCCTCCACCCCTATGGCCAACATGACTCAGTGACATTACCACACGTGTCCTTTGACACTTCGAGCTGGGCTCAGAGCTCCCCAACCCCACTGCTACTCCTACACATTTGTTCCACCACTATAAACAACTGCTGAAACCCAAAAAACTTGTCATGTGAGGCTTTGGGCTTAGCAGCACTGCAACGATCTCTTCACACTCATTTATTAAAAGTTCCAACAGTTCCCATTACAGAGCAATTTACTGTCTGCTCAAAAAAAAAAAAAAAAAAAAAATGGAGGGGAACAAAGATGAATGGTTACAGAAAGAGTGAAAAATAACAAGAGAGAAGATGTGATTAGACAAGCCAGTGGTACAGATTTCTGCTTTACTACACATGTTTTTCCAAGAGCCAGCACCAGCTCTGTGCTGCAAAGTTCAAAGGACCTTTGAAACTTAAGAGAGCACCACATCTCTTGAGGAGCTCTCCATGGCTTCCCAGGCAGTCTCTGCTTACCAGGACACCCATCCACCTGATCTTACAATTTCATCTCTCTAAGAAGCTCTACATGTTTTCTCCAGTGTCACCACTTAGAAGAAGTTCCCTTGCTGTGCTACAGCGTGCTACAACATCTGTAACCACATCTGTAACTTCCTGGTACTTCTCACAGTCAAAAACTACCAAAGTGCCCTTTGGGTGTTCTCGCTTCTCTTAGTCCTTGGTGCAGCACCCCTCCACCTGCTCTGTGCCACCTCGCTGCTACCACTGAGCTTTGTCCTAAATACCCACGTCAACATTGTTGCTGAGGCTGACACAGAAACAGTACGTGTAAGTCAATTCCCAAAGCTGGAAACTACAGCAGGACTCTGCAAGTGAGATCACAGGTGGTGTGCAAGGCTGAGAGGCCTCGTGCAAGCCTTCACAGCATCCGCAGCATCTCCAGATTTAAAGCAAGTTCCCTTTGGAACTGCAAGACAATGCAACATTCTTAGGGAATAAGGTATGTGTGCCACTTTCACCCTCAGCACTTTCTAGAGAACTCGACCCAAGACTGCTACATAAAAAGAAGTATGGATTATCTGGGTGTCCCAACGGGATGCAGAGAGGAAGTATTTGTCTCTTCAGTAACAAGCTGAAGAAATTTGATCTCATGGATTATTATTTTTTCTTATTTACCTAATTACATGCCAGATTTTGAGAGGAAATAAAAGTGGCATTTTTATTCAGTGCTCAAGCTGTCAGAATAAAGGTAAAGTGGAAAAGAGACAAGAACAGATACAATGTCAAGAGAGGTCTCTATGAGGAATTCTGCCATTCCACAGTCTGGGCACATCCTGAAGGAAGATTTGCAGAGCTTCATTGTATGAAGTATTTCTCAACAGCTTGTCTTTCCATAAACATTTCTCTTCGCTTTTTGAACCCATTTATACATTCAGCAAAATGAAATCCACACTATCTCCCGCAATTTAATTCTGCAGTGAGAAAAAGTACATCTTTTTTTCTTTAAATTTACTGCCAGCTTCATTGAGGTTTTTTGTTTGAGGTTTTTTTTTGAGGTATTGGTTGTGGCTTTTTGTTTGTATTGTTTTAATAAATGGTGCATACCAGTTTTCCTGTGGAAAAAAACAGGTATCCACTGTCACCTTGTAACCACCTCTGTGCCAGCCATACCTGACAGACCTCTCACATTACCCCTCAATCCTCTTTTTCAAGCCGAGGAGCCGCAGTGCACCAAAATTCTAGTCCCCTTTTTCTGTACCTTGTTTCCGGCCTTCGCTTCCCATCATTTAATCAGCTGTCAGCCCACAGAAGACCTGTAGCTGCCTTAGCTGTCAAAAGCCTTTGGCAACAGCCCTGCCAAAAGGTGTCTGGAAATCCAAGTCCACTGCAGTGATACCCACGTGGGCAAGCAGTGCAGTAGGCTATCAACAATGAATTTACAGAGCAAAATGTGCAGTGCCAAGGATCTGGCATGTACACAAGTATTGTAAATGAGTATCAGTAGTCCAGTCTCATGGACTAATTAGCACTGCACTCCTGGAGCACATCTAGTTAATTTTATTCAAAGGATACGAATTTTGTATAATGCAAGATGTCTGCCATGTGAACTACAGCAAGGTAAGTGGGGATAATCTGGAGATGAGCTTCAGAAGTGCACTCCTGGTCTGAATTAGCACATCTGCGTCAAAACATCCCCTATCAACTGGATACACCTTCCAGTTGGCTCATAAAGCCAAAGAATGCTGGATTTATGAAGAGTGTCGTCTTTACCCCCCCAAAAAACAACATCAGTATGTCTCCCTTGATACATATGAATCCAATATTAATTTGCCTTTTCTTATCCCTCTAGTACTGATTCAGCTAATAAATTACATGCCACAGTATCTACTGTAGCATTTCCTTTTCCCAGTTGCATTGGAATTCTCCATAAACACTGATGGGTGCTCATGATCTACGAGCTTTTTTTACTTATTTAATATTCATTTTTGTAGTAGTTCACTTTGGAATAGCACCTCAGATTTACTCCACAAAAAAAAAAAAAAAGCAAAACAGCTTTCCACTTTCCTCTGGAAACAATTAGTACAAGCTCACATAACATTGTTTCTTACAGCCTTGTCATATTTTCATACTTCTTTTACAACTCAAACAGTACAAAAATATCTTTCTGATTTCTGTTTCTGAAGGATCTGGAAGGATTTTGAAGTGACTCCCTTCCCAGTTCATTTTTTATGACTTTAGCAATGAAACCAAAAAGACCAAATATTTATCAGAATGGCCTTTTCCATTTTATTCTATTGGATATGACTCCCATTTTTTTTAAAAAAAACCACCTTCTTATTTCTAATAGACTGCTGTAACTTGCTGTTTGCACATACCATCTTTGTCATGTTATTATTGGTATTTTTTTAAAACTTCCCTGACAGTGATATACATTTACTCTTAGTTCCTACTAATAACACAATTAAACAGCCTTGATGCCATTTCCAACAGCTGTTATTTTTCTCTCAACACATATTCTCACACCATTTAGGTCCACTTTTTACAGTTACTTTGCCTGATTTCTTAACTACCAGATTGATGCTGAATTGGAAGCCACTGCGGTTCCTACATTTAACTTAATAGCAAGATATATAATGCTTTCTTTGGCATTCCCCTTAACCTGTAACATGCAGAATAGATTTTTTTTCCTGGATGTTTTCTTTTTTTTATTGATAAACACTTCCTACTAAACAATCCTTGTAACTGAAAAGTTTCTGTCCATCCTCAAAAGGAAAATCCCTATATATTAAGTACTGATGTTAGTTTTCTCAGAAATCCTGAGCTAGAAGATTAATAACAAAAGCAACAACAACTGTTTTGCCCCAAAGCCGAGGCAGGAGACAGGGAGGCTGCAGGAGGCAGCAGGACACTGCTGCTCCACACTCTGGGGCAGGTGACACCTGGCAGGACAGGTCTGGGGTCGGAGTGTGCTGGGAAGCATCACCATGCCCCAGCCATATGCAGAATATCTGCTCATCTCTCCTGCTAGGAAAACCTACTTGTTTAATAGATACTAGATTGCATGCACACATTAGGCACATATCTGTAGAGCAGTGAATTTAGAAAAGCCTTTCTTTCCCACCACCTAGGCTGTCTGCCAGAAACACTCAGCTGTAGGTTTCTCTACAGACTAACCCCACGTTAAAAACCAGAACTGGTATGACCCAGCCTTCTCATGCCATGGAGTCTTTAACCATTAACTATTTGTTGGATCACAGCAGATTTGTATCAGCAGCACTTTTCCTGGTCCAGCCACTGCATTAAGGTTGGACAAAGCACTGGTTTAAAGAGCAGAATGTGACAGCTGGTGGAGTGCCCTGCTCCAGCAGAGCTAAGCAGGGATCTAGGCTTGCCTGCAGGACTCAGGATTCAGTGGGATGCTCCTTGGGACTTCTTATCCTCTGAGAAGAGGTGAGGAGAGTGTAAAAGAATATCTAGCTCCTGTGCATGACTCCATGAACTCTATCTAACCAAAGCATGGCACAAGTTGGTAACATGGAACTGCATTCATTTGCGCACAGCGTTAGAGATTACAGATACACAAGGTATTCTAGAAAGCACTAGTTATAACCGATTTTTAATCCCACAGATGGTAGTCAAACTAAATATTTAAGTGTCGTTTCCTAACCCTGCCTTATCATATATTTCTCTTCTTTTGGAGAAACTCGAAGGGAACATTACAGGTAGTTAAAAATCTTTCAGGAACTAGGTATAAGGATATTTTAGAAGAAATGGCTCCTATAAATCTGAGTCTTCCAAAATCTTTAAGGGATAACAGAGTCATTTCAATGATTATACCCATCAGAGGCTCCCCCTCCTGCAGCTGTCTGCTCAACATTCTCCTGCAGAAGGTGACAGTGGCACGGGCATCTTGTCCCCAAAGACACCGTGCTCTGTACACACACAATGGAGTGGGCAGTGGAAACACCACAAAACACAAACCCTAAGCCTGTCTTTAAGCAGCTTTTCCATACCACAGCTCAAGCCATTTTCTTCCACCTTCTCCAGAAAGGAAAACTGTGCACTCTAATCCACAAGAATGCAACAAATAAGATTTAGACACTGACCATTTCTGCTACCACAAAAAAAAAAATTGGAATCATTCCAAACAGATCAGAGTGGGGACTAAAAATCTTGAAAGAAAATTTAAGCTCGTCCTGGACAGAAAAATATCAAACTATACGTTTTGATCAGGCCTAATTTGCAAACTTTATTTTTTAATGTTCTTGACTAAGTACAGCTCATCTGAAAACTCTACAGGCACAGAAACCCCATCAAGCACAGGTCATTTCAAAGACTGAATAACTGGTAGTGACCACTGCCATGCAGTACTGAATGATCCACAGCAACTGAGTAGTTAGGAGCCTGACAGCAGGGAAGACAGGCCAGCTGCAGAAGAGCACTGGTTTGCAATTCAAGGCCTTTCTGTTCCCCCATTCACTTTGCAGAGCTGAGCAAGCTCGGTTTACCTCTGTCTCAGGTCCTCAAATTATTCAAGGAAAGCAACAGCTGTTCTCTCCTGCAGATGGAAGTGTTTTGAAGGGCAGATGTAAATCCACAAAACACTAGGGGACTTTGCCCCCCAGATGTGGGCCTTGCTGTCCCCAGACAGCACCCAAAAAAAGTACTTGTTATTAAATGCCAAATGAGATCTACCTCATTAACAGCAGCAATTAGCCTTTCAACACAGGAAATAAAAACATGCAAAGACTGAAAAGTGCTGACCAAACTCTCATGGTTTTAAGGTAATGAAACTGACAGCAACGCCATAGCTACAATGATGCAAAAGTCAACTCTTGGAGCAAGAACAGGAAGTACCCTCCCACAGAAACATCTCTGGTCCAGGGGCTCCCAGTGCTCCAGTTCTCATGTAACAGCATTAATGACAATGCATTCTTGACAGTCATTTTCCTTAGGGTTATATGCAACATCTGCTTATGATATCAGACAGCAGAGCCCAAGGAAAGGACTAAACTTTTTAAACCTACCCACCCTTCTCCTATAGAAAGTCTCCAGCTTCCAGGCGCTTACAGAGCAACCTCCTAATTTTTTTTTTTTTGCGGAGAAGCTAGATGATGGAGCTGAACGTGTGCGTTCAATTCTGCTTTCATAACATTCAATCTCAAGAAAACTCTTCCTTTTACCCCCCCCATTTAAAAATTTCAGACATTGCTAGACAGTAAGGAAGTTCCTCAACTTACATAATGCTTTCTCTTCTCTTCTTCTTCCCTTACATCCTCCAAGTTGATGAAGCGGAGGACATGGGCAGAGCTCCAAGAAGACTGCAGTAGGAAGAGCAGTGATTCTTGCTACCTTCTCACCAGTTGTGCTACAAACCTCCCAGACCTGAGCAGGAGATGAAGGAGCACCAGACTTTCTCTACCACGTGGGGTGTTCCACATCAGAGTCAATTACACTCGTGCTCAGCGAGTCTCTTCAGAGAGACAGAAAGGAAAGACAACTCCAAACAAACACAAATGGTCGCTTGTCTTTCTCTCTTCAGGTCTACTGACACCCCCTTTTCTTACTCTTCAGTTCCAAGAATTGCATTTTACCTGCTGTGCTTACTTCAGTTCCAGGAACATCTGGGGCTGAGAAGCGACCATTTATTCAGGACAGATACTTTTCCCAAGCCTCCATCAGCCTGGCTGCAGCCGAGTCCAAGTTGCAATTGTGATGACCGAGTGGGGAGAGAAGCACTGGGAATTTACTCTGGCACAGGCTGAGGGTGGGAGGACTGGAAGAGGACTGACATAATGAGGCTTGTATAAGGCTTTGTGATAACTAGCAGTTGTCTCAGTGGTTTTACAAGTATCAGTTGTATTTACTCCAGCTGAAGTGTTGCTGTCTGCAATAGAAATTCAGGTTTCCTATGGCTGCTTCTCAATTCAACATGCATGAAACAGCCAACACCCTTGGTCAAGATCAAGGGCTCATCATGGTAGATACTAGGCAGATAAAGAAGATGACATCATCCTATCCCAAAGACTTGGCAGAGATAAAGAGGGCGTAAGATGATGACGAAGTACCTGGAAGAGGAAAAAACAAATCCAACCATGCCCCCTCTTGGCCTCTATCAAAATAATGATTATGTGTAAAGCCCTGATTGTATGCATACACGTAAATAAAAATCAAGACTCATACTCAGCACTGGGAAGTTGTTTAGCTAAAGCCTGCAAGCTCCCGCCTGTAATAATCTTCCTGCCTTCTGATTAGAGCCAAGAAAAGGGTTTAGCATTTTTCCTCTTCTCTAATCTAATACTATTTGTAAATGTGTTTTTCCTCTCTTCCTATCTTTCCAGTTGGTTTTATTTATGTAGACATGCCAGTGTGGTAAATTTCAGACCTATAATTTGTGGCTTCCTGACTTGAGAATGGTTCTGAAGTAGTTCTTATGCGGCTGTTCCTCCTGCTAAATGTTTACACACATATACACTGTGCACAGCTTTTACTTCAGTGCATAAGCAAGGGTTCTGCATGCTTCACATAACTTTTTAGAGTCTACATGTGTTTCTGATCATGACAACACATCGAAAATATGTGCCTACAAAACACATTTTAAATGTATTTATACAACACAGTATGTGCTTACCCTTGAGGTGTTTTCTATATATAGAAAAGCTGAAGATTAGGCTTCCTGTTCTCATTCTTTCCCTTCAAGTTCTTCTCTTGTTATTCATTGTATCCAGGTTTCCATTACCACTCAGCTATACATTATTTTTCACTGGCATGAAATCAATCAAACCTGAATTCTGGTAACACTAATGCACATGACAAAGCATGAGATTATCCCCTAAGGAGATATCTGGACTTTCACATTTCAGTCAATTCAACAACAGTGATGGTGTGGGGATGAGCATCAACTCAATGTCTGCTGAGAGACCACACCTAATAAATTCAATCTTGTTTTTAATGGTTTTAAACAGAATGGTTTTAAACTGTGATTTAGCTCCAAAGTCCTTTTTTCTATTTGGTTGTTTTAGCTTGCAGATGAGTCCAAACAAGCCATTCTAAGTTTCCCCTGGATGTCAAACTTGAAGGCATTGATAAGAATTTTCACACCTGAATCTTACAATAAGCTCCACACAGTATAAAATGTCAGTCACCCTATTGGCCCGAAATAGCAAACACAAGAGAGCCACAGCTAGTTCCTGATTGCCCCATGCTTCTGAAAGTACTCACTCTTATAAGACTTTGCAGTATGAAAGTTAAACATTACTTTCTCCACTATGACCTTCCTTTTCCTAAGTCCAAGATGCAAGGAGGAAGGCAGGCTGGCTGCAGCAGCCCTGGGACCTGTACTCAAAACTTGCCAGTTCCCAGTTAACAGCTAGTCACATCTGGGGTGGCCTTCCCCCAGTGAGGAAATACAAAATACATACGGCCACAGCCTGAAGATGGTAGCACTTTAGACTAGGTGAGTTTAACAAAATGACCATGTGTGTTCCCTAGCCTTTGGACTAATCTTATAAACTCAAGCAGTCCTAAAAGTCAACAGTGCTATGTAAATGTACTCACACGCTGATAAATGCCTGCAGGACCAAGACATAAGTTAGGTAGATTCTTCAAACCTCATTATTGTCTGTATTTACAGAATACAATCTATTTGACATGTGCGTGTTCCCTTTTTGTCATCATTATCTTGAAGGGGTTTTTATTTATGTGCATGACTAGAAAGTCTGTGTTTTGTATCAATACCACCATTCATCCACAGAGAACAATAAAACATCTTTCTCCCACTGCAAAAGTTTGTCAGGGAGCAGAGACCCACACAGCTCAGCCAAGCAGTCAAATGCCACAAAAAATCCAAATAGGAAACCACATAAGCAAACATTTTCCAAAGGACCTGTACACCAGGCTGTGACACATAATCTGCTTGTTGCACTGTTACAAACAAATCAATTTGTACCATGCAGAGTATTTTCACAATCTATTCGAGATAAGAAGAAAGAGAGGGCTGGGTGAACTAGAAAATCCAACCAGGGTTAGCCACCACTGAAAAGTCCTCAGCAGCCCAAACAGCTGAGTAATTCCTGTGGTGCTCTCCTACAGCAGAGTCACACAGATAAAAGCCTGATGGCAGCACTAGTCAGTCTGCAAGGGCCAGCTTGTCACACAATGATATTTGAAAAAAAAGTCAAATAACACAGCCATGAAACATTGTCCACAAATTCCAGATGAGGGCTAGCCTTTTACATGGATCTGTTTGATATAAATCTAGAGAATGTGGAATGAGAATATGCTCTATAAATAATACACACTTCAGTAGTCACTGTCTGAATGCTCTCAAAGAAGTTCCCAAGTTATGCAAAACCATCTTGGCCAGAACCAGGAGAGACTGATGTGGGGTCTGTGAGGGTTTCCAAGAGAAGATGCAGCAGATGCAGAAAACCACCAGACCTCTCCAGCTGTACCTCTCACACCCCCATACGCTCTGTGAAGGGGACAGGGTAAGGAGGCTCTTGCAGGCACACACTAAAGAGCATTTCGTCCAAGGGAAAGACCTGTCTCAGACAGACCTTCTGACCAGTGCCACAGGCACAAATGCCTCAAGGCACCAATGACTTTACTTGGTGCCAGTCCCAGAGGAGTGAGGTTCAGTGGAGGCAACTCTGTGCCTGCTTTCACCTCACATGACGACAGTGCTGGGTGGATGGGCTCTGCAGACATCAAACTTCCTCTGGTGTGGGGTATCTTTCCCTTTGCTATGAACTACAATCATCCTCAGGAATCTTCAGCAGCACCAGTGCTCCTGGCACAGCAGGATAATCAGACAGACACCCCAGCTCCTCCAGCCACAGTACAGCCTTACACTGGAAAGTAGGAGGCATCATTCCACCTCCTCCTCCAACCTTGTGAGCAGGACCTGGAGCTGCAGCCGCCCTTTCCTACAGTGGGAGGATTCCAGTGGAGAAGACGGGCAGTGGGAGGATAACCAGACCCCTCAAGGTCTCTCTTACAGCCTGTTGGTCCCAAAACACACTCTGGACTACATTCCCTCTCACCCATTAACTTTCTCTTCCTAAAGAGAATGCTGGGTCCAGGACCTGCTGATAGGACCGCTGGGAAGAGTAAAGTACTGACAAGGACCTGTTTTGGACAGCGAGGAAGCTGAAGGGCACATGATGGCATGTTTGTGAGAGGAAAACTCGAGCATGTCCTGAAAGCACAAGTGCTCCCAACAAGTGTCCCTGTGCTGGCTCTGTGTATTCTAGAGCCAGCCAGGTATCCAAGAGGCAGAGACTGACAGTAAAAATAAATAAGTAACCCATGATCTCAAGCCATAAACCATTGGGAATAATGGTTTTGTTCCGCAAAACATTTACCATGCTTGAGTCTTGTTTAAAGCCTTAAATGGAAATTCAGACTACTGTCTTACCCAAATTTTATCTAAATCCATAATTTTCGGGGAAAAAATACAACAGGAATTTCAAGTCGAAGTATCTTCTAATCAAATTGAGGACAACTTTATCTAGTTTCTTTCATTCTGTTAAACCCAGTCTCCTATATTACAAATTAAATTCAGAATAATCCACTTTTTCTGTTCATTCTGATGATGGTTTTCCAGGAGAATAAGTAGACATTTATCAGAAAAGGAATAGAAATAAAACTTGTTTTTGAGAAGGTTAAGTGGTGCCTGATAGTCTACAATCTGGCAAGTTAAGCAAACAAGGAAAAGGGGAAACCCTACCTTGTGAATAAGGCAATTACAAATCTAGTTTCTACACTCTGGAATGAAGCCAAGATCTAAGTGTGAAAGATTGAGAGAAAAATCTGTTGTAAATTCCTTCAAGTGAAAGTCCCTATTTAAAAGGCAGAGAACACATTCTAGAAAGGTCATGAAGTCACAGCAGTTGTTTGGGTTTTTTTCAAAGCACAACTCTAAATGAAATTTGACTTCTTTTTAAAAAGGCAGAGATAGACACAGCTGCAGTGGAGTGTAACCCTTACACTAGAAGGAAAATAGCAATGATTAAAAATAGGTTTTGCACTGAGCTTTTGTAGGTACTTTAAATACCTACTGAGTAGGTATTGCAACCTCAATGATTGTGAAAATTTATTCTTGCATATTCTCAGTTTAAAGAAAAAAAAAAACAAAAAAAGAGAAATATACCAAAAATATAGGCATAAAGTGAGAAGTTACACGTAAGGTGTTTCACTGAAGTTTTCACTTGAGTCTGGTTTTATCCTCTTTCTAGGTAAGGGGGCTGTGTGGACAGGGAAATATGGCAACAGCAGACTTGTGTTCCTTGACTACAGTTTGTAAGTCTAAGTTCTTTGGAAGGTTTTTAGCAAAGATAAAAGAGTGAATCCGAAAGACAGAGCTGACAAGTCATGTCATTCCATCTCCAATAAATATTATGGTTGAGTAGTTTAAACAGAATTCAGTGCACGGGTATATACTTACACCCACAGGCATACACACATGTAAATACTTTTATACTTATATAAAGCTCAGTCAAATTCCACTGAAACTAGGAAACCAGACTGGAAAATCCATTTACATTACATCTTTGCATTTTAGTCATAAATTAAAAAGACTGTGGGTGTTGTGACTAACTACAGAGAGTAAATTGAGCTACTGCGTGGTGTTTACCATGGGGTAAACTGTTGCCTCTCCTGATTTTTAATTGGAGGTTAACTTTGGCACACTCTACTATAAACAAGTCCTGGCACTAAAAACAAAGAGCCAAAGAACCATTTCATGGATGTATTCCCATAGTTCATCAAATATTCATCACTTACATTGCCCAGATATATTGTCAAAGGTGATAAACACACACATCAATAACAATAGTCTGATATTCTGCTCCATTCCTCATCACAGAGGTACGCTATCCCAATTCCAAGGAAAGCAACAGGATAGTGCACAACCATATCCAAGAGCATTAAAGGTCTGGCTCTAACTCTCAGAGGCCTTCCTGAGCAAGTATAGGATAACAGTACCTTGATCCCAGCCCCTATTTCTATTCACCTTACACATAACTGCACACACACAAAAGTGACTCTGAAGGAGATACAGAATGACCCAAAACCACTTCATGCACCTCCTATATAACACCAGAAGGCCTCGTGGCAAATGCCTCAGTCACTTGCTGTCACTCCCAGTCAGGATGCTGGCAGATCTCACACACACACACCAAAAAAAAAAAAAAAAATTACTGCAAGTAGAAAGGCTCCTGGCAGAAAAGTGATGGCAAATCCCAGAACAAAGCTACTATAGCACTACAGGATATGTAGGCAATCTCAGACTGACCAGCCAGCAAGGCTGCCACATTCCAGGCAGTACATATTTGAGCATCCCCAGCTTACTCGGAGTTCAACTATGGCTCAAGCAGACATGAAGAAATAGAAATATCTCATTTATAAATATATGCACGCTTTGAAAAACAGAGATTATAATGTTTTTAACTTGTCAGGCTGTTATTCTCTTGCACTGCTTCTTTGCCAAATATATTATCCCCCCCCCAAATTAAAATACAACACCCTTAATCACAGGTTGCTCCCACTAATAAATTACCTATTTAATATGTTTACATAGACTCTTTTCCACAGTAAGAGTCATGTTGAAATTGCCCTAATTAAAATATCTCCATTTATTTGCATGACTAATCAGTACTTATCACGAACTTTATATCTTCAAAGCACTTTAACTGCATATAAATGGATTATCTGAAAACTTGCCCAAAAATGTATCTCGAAATCTGATGCACAGACTCAGCTATTGCTTCCTAAAATAACTACCGGCTTTACGTGCACACTGAATTGTAGTGAGGGCAATACTGACAGCTCTGAAGAAGCATATGTGTTACTTATGGAAAGAGTAAATAGTCCACGGAAGAGACAAAGGCAGCAGACCAGACACTGTTCCTTGACAACATGGAAAAGCAGATGGCTCAGTCCTGTGAGTGGTAGTAAAGACAAAGTCTATCCCACTTCCCACCATGCTTTTTTGCTGAAGAGAGCTGCCACACTCATGTGCAAATGAAGTCCCACATCCCTAAAACTGCTTGCAAGAGACTTGTCACCATTCTTTCACTTCCTCCTCTTTGGAGCTTTCTACAGACTTGAATGTCAAAATATTCCGGACATCTGGTGCTGCTTTCTGGAGACTCTGGCCGCTGACAATCTGCAGTGTGTGGGAAATTAATTTCTTGGTATCATGTCACCTGTGTGTCTCCCCATAAAGTTCATACCCCCGGGCCACCCAATGGTTGAAAGAAGATGAAGGTGGGTACTTTTTTGCTTCACAGCTTGTTTAACAAGGAACTTATAAACAGAAATAAGCTATGTCCACATAAGCACTGAGCTACCCTACCTGTCCACAAGTTATTTTCCTTTATAAAAATTAAAAGTTACATTAGAAATGGCAGGGATGTGGGGATGTGTCTTCTACCTCTATCAGGAAGCACTATAAAAGAGCAGGTTTTGTAGGTCTATTGTCTTGATTTTCAAAGGCCAATCTACATTTCAGAGCTATCAATATGCTTTCTCTTGAAAATTCAGAAGCGTAGCACCCTTCCTAATACTTTCCTTTTATTAAAAGGAAAAACCCCATAGTCCTTCAAAACAAATAGCAGCGCTTTTCCAACGTTCTGTAAGTGCCGCAACTGAAGGAACGACAATGGTAACTTTAGATGATGATTTTACTCTAGATAAGTACAAAACTGCAAAACTACTGATTCTGAATGTTACTGCTCCATGTCCTTCTTTCCTATGGGATGCCCCTGAACTGAATCTTCTCATGCATTCATTTGATTGCTTCAGGGTCCTTTAAAACTCCAAATTTCACGAGGGTTATGGTGAAGTGTACATAGTGGCTTTTATCCAAAAGGGCCTGAAAGCGCTTAACAAACTCTACCAGGATGCAATTTCGTACAGCCTACCCACATCTCTGCAAATTCATAAGGTTGTAGAGACATGAAGAGATCATTAAGTCTGTCCCTCCCAGCAGGATCAATTATACTTGGGCTGTTTCTGACAGAGGCTGCCTAACTCGTTCTTAAAGACATCAAATAATGGAGGTTCCACAGCTCCCTTCAGCATCTTAAACCAGTGCTTAACTCTTCTTGGCATCAGGATTTTCAACCAAATTCAAGCTTTGTGCTGTAATTTAAGTTTATTATCTCTCGTCCCATAAATTTCTTACATAAATCTTTAGCATTTGTTCTAATGACACCAATACAGTCATCTTTTCTCAAGACTATGCAACGTAGTTTGATTTCATATTTTCTTGAAGGCCAGTGTTTTCTAAGCAAGGGGGGATGTTGCCCCCCCACTGAAACTACCTGCTGTGGTAAGTACTTCAGATTATTGCAGGCACTGCCAGCCCTAAAATGACAGTCATCAAAAGGAATGGAGGTGCTTCCCTAGCACAGTTAATGAGAGGCTCTCTTGAAGAATCTGCTGAGAACCAGAGACTTTTTTTTCTGTTCTGTGTTGGTTAGAAATACAAGTAATTTGCCATCAATTCCCAGGCAGTTCGTTACTCACAGTGACAGAGTTACACAGCTTGGTTTAGACTCAAAAGAAAATTTGAATGCCTGCTGGTTGCATCCCTCTTCAGCTTTGGGGAAAAAGAAAAACCCAAAGAAAAGTAAGACAAACAAGGTCTGAGCAAAGCCTCTCTGCACTGCTTTTTTCATTCTGCTGCCCTTTAGACCCTTTCAACTGTACTAATAAGTACAATAGAGGACAATTTAGTCCCCAACTCAGCACATTCAGGAAGTTAAAACTACAAGATATAGCTTGCTGAAAAATAATCTTACAATATAAATAGGTAAGACAGACTGGAATAAAGAGATAGATCATTTAAAAAAAAAAGATAAAAACTTCTTCACCAATGCCAATATAAACAAAATATCCACAGAAAAATAGATACATCCTAAATGTGGAAAACTAAGGATGTAGCTGCAGGGAGTACACATGAGGTTGTCTGCAAAACTACTGCTCCCCCCAACCCTGTCACATGTCTGTCCCACTCTTTAGCTGGGAGTTTTTCCAACACTAAACAGCCCTTCACTACCACTGAGCTTCAGCAGGCAAACATGTAAATTGAGTGTTAGGTTTACAACATGGGTAGCACAGGAGAAATTGAGTTACCATTTTTTGGCTGGTGACTAAGGCAACAAATCTCACAGTTCACCTCCTCATTTCAAGAGGGGAGCAGGCGACACAGAAGCTACCAAGTCTGAAGGATCCCCAGCCCTAGCACATACCCCATGTCTTCCTCCATGAAGAACTGCTTGAAGTACAACTTATAATAAACAAATCATGCCTAAAATGTTCATAAAGCATTATTACTTTAAAATAAAAACACTTTATAACCTAGTTGCAATATATATTGCCTCTTCAATCCTCTGAATATAGTTTTAACTTACCAAAAAATTTAGAGAGATCTCAGGAAAACCATAAAGTTTGCACATGTGAAGCAATAGAGCTCTCCCCTCACCCCCGGAGACTCCTTTCTGTCTTCCTTTTCCTCCCCCACCCAAGCCCTGAATACAGGAAGAGAGATCACCAGCTGCCTGCTGAAGAAAACAACTACCAAATAGTGTGCATCATTCAGATGGCTTGGATGATTCAGCTTTTCCATGTGAACTTTAAGTGGCACAAATGGTGCTTTGTGCATTTCTGAATCAAACCTGTATTTAGTAGTCTAAGTACATAACACAATTTCTACTTGAAGAACAACTTTTCACCTTAAATACAGCAGCATATCTGTTACCTTACAATGGCTCCAGTTCTCAAACCTAGCAATAATTACGCCTACCTGTGCTTATGCATTGCAGCACCTTCAGCCTTTAAAAATACATTTCATATTGTTCTCAAAAGTTGAACTGAATAGGACAGTGAAAAGAGGATCTAGGGATGAGCTTATAATTTTGAAAGCCACCTGAGGTGATGTGCATGGGTTTTAGAGTGGGAGGGCTGAGAAGGAACAGAAAAGCCAGGTATTGCAAGCAGTCTGCTCTCCCAAAATACAACAGGACAATCATACAGCAGCAGCTTGATCATAAGCATCCCACAGCTACCTGCAGCTCATTGTCTAGAAACTTGAAGGAGAATAATATTAAAAGTTTCCAGACAGTAGGCTGAGATATGAAACCCCACACAAATGCAAAACACATACAGGTTTACTTGGCATATTTTTTTTTTAGCACTGCTCAGATAAAGAATTAGTGCCTTGTTTTACTTCTCTAGTTTCTTTGGCCTTTATCAATTTGTTCAAACGTTCATTTGAATCCTCTTCGCCAACAAGATCCTATTTTCATTTCACCTCTTCAATCATAAATCAGAACAGCTCTAACCAACCAATCAGATTTGACACAAAAAGTAGAAGGAACAATCAGACCTAGAGCTGCATTGGACAGAACCTCTTGCCAGGCAAGCCCTGTTTATTAAGCAGGAGAATTTCTTATTTATCCTCAAGTACAAAAGCAGCACAAGCATGTTGAACACAACACTGCCTTCTGCAGGCACACAGGTGAGACAATGCCAAAACTGCCTGAAGTGCTCAGCAAGGGCACCTTGAGCAAAGGGAGAAGGTGGCAAGAAACTGAATAGACTGGTCAGCACTAGAAATCACTCAATACCTAGAGAAAAACAGTAGAAATGTTGCTTGGCCTGTGCTTTGAACAACAGAAGTGAGCCCCTGGGGTCCTCTAGAGTGCCAGCTTCCATTAGGGCAGCACCTGGAATTTTGTCTTAGGGGTGCAAACTAGGCAAGAGTACTGGAAAGCAACCAGAGAACTGTGTTTTGGCAGCTTCTCTCTCTAATGGCTTTTGTACGGGTTTTTGTGATTCTATAACTGACTTCATTTTAAAATGTAGGCATGTTATGCACATCCAACCCAAAAAGCTTGTATCAAACTAGTCAGGGTGATGTGATTCTCACCTTACAGCTCCTTCCCCGAGTCAACACTGCCAGAGTCAGCCTCCCTAGCCAAGATGTCTCTCTTCACAGCCAGCTACATGAGCAGCAAACACTGTGTGAGACCAGAGGGTGTCCAAAATCTTCCACATTTTGAAAACACACCAAATACTTCATTGCAAACTAGATGAAAAATCCACGTTTCCAGGAGTGACCTGTGGGAGAAGTCATGCGCTTTGGTTACCATGGGTCAGGTTTTCTGAACTTCAAATTTCTGGTGATGTTTGTTTTCTCTCCCTGACATTTCTTGATAGCAAGAAAGATAGCAGGAGTACTTCTCATCACAGCTTCCCAACATACCTCCCCGCCTTTGGTCAACCACTGGGAAAATGAGTCACGATGCCGAAACCCGAGCCTCTTCCACATCCTCCTAAAAGCCTTATTTCCCACACAGACCACATCCATTCCGAGCACAACAGCCAGCCATGGTCAGTAGCAAGTCAAATGCATTTCTTGTGGCCAGATTCACCCACGCATGAGCACCCTGGGGTGTCTGCCTTGCTGCCTCCCCCAGACAGGCCCAGCTCACTCCTCCACTTTGCTTTAATAAAGGCCTCTCTGCACAGCACTAGGTGAAACATGTCTGTGCCATACCAGGAGCTCCTATGCTGCCAAAACTTTTTGATTTTTAAATAGTGACTCCCTTATGTTACGTCTGCATTAACACTTGTGAAACATCATCCTTCCACAACGTTCCCACAATTCCACAGGAAAACAAACTTTGCAAATCACGTATCTTGTCCCACCAGCCTTTTTTTTGGAGGCCTGTCGCTCCTCCTGAGCATGAGGGTGGGAAGAGAGGGGCTGCTGCTTTAGCTGCTGGGTTCCCCTTTAACATCTTGTCCCTCCACCCCACATAGCCACTGCACAGACAGCAGAAGAGGGCAGGCAGGGAAGGGCAGGAGGTCCACACCCATCTCTCCAACGCAACCTATGAATCCAGCACTACAAAACTCTGAAAGAGGAAAAAAAACAGACCTTTTTTCCTATGCAGTGATAAGAAGATGATGCGTTTGGACCTAAAGGACCAAGGACTGCTTGGGGTGGTCTAAGTAGCTTCAAAGCAGAGTCTAAGCCAACAGCTTACTAAGCACAGAGGAATTCTTTCACGAATCAAGAACTTGGAAATACTGGCTTGTGGGCAGCGCGATTTTTGCTGGAAGGCTCTGACCAAAACTATCTCAGACTTCAAAACAAACTGATTATGCTATAAATATTAAAGGCTTTATAGCTGTTTGTTTGTGAAATAAATTCTTGGAAAGTCCCTTGGCCTTAATGTAGGGCAGAAAAGGTCAGAGAGGAAGAAGGATATAGGAAAATGGAAACAATTCATTTTGGACATAATTTATTTTGCTCTTATCCTACTCACTTAGAGGAATTTATACCGACTTTCCCCCAGAAACAAATGGTCAAGAGCTATGCCAGACAGTATTAGGACTTCTGTGTGTTCAATGGGACATTCAGTGGCTTGGGAAAGAGTTTCAGCTAAGACTGTGTTACACCTAAGAGAGCATTTGGTCATGTTCTGTGGAGACACATTTAAACACCACAGTTGCTCTGCAAGAAATCTGCAATACCTGAACTACACTTTCTACTGTCATGTAATAAAATCAAGCAAATCACCCAAAATGCAGCCACTAAAGTTTGGGTGTTTTTTTACCTGGATAAAAGTCCTTAGTTTCATTATTATTCATTATCATTCATGAAGTTGTTACTCACAATGTAGAAAAAGTGGTTTTTCTTGTGTTTTGGTTATGGAGTTTTGTTAGGTTGGGGTTCATTTACAATTTACAGATTAAAGTTTTATGGCTCATTTGTGACTACTTGGCATTACAAACATTTTCACTGGAAACATGGGAGGATTTAATTAGAAACATTTGTACTGGAAACAGCTAATGGGGGATGAAAGAGGAAAACACATTAATAAGTAGCACTGAGAAGCATTCAATTACTTGGGGAAAAAAAAAACATTAAATATACAGTCAAAACATTAAATATCAGTTTAGACTGTGGCATATTTTATGCCTCGCAGTAAATCTTGCCTAAACAAAAAAGCCTCTAAGCAAAGGTCACAAGGCTCCTCACCTGCAAAAGGCACTCCCAGAACACATGGTGGCTGAGGCACCATCAGCCAGCACAGCCCAGGGCTCCATCAGGATCTTGTCAGGTTTGCTCCACAGGTACATTTCAACAGTTCCTACACTGGCTCATTTGTACTGAAGGAGGGCTGCACTTACCGAGGAAGGTATGTGGGGGGGTCAGAAACAACCAACCAACAAACCAAAAAAGGCCAAGCAACTAACCCACTTTGTTGAAGATGGCATGGTAAACTGGATTTGTTTTTGTCTGATTCCTTGGCTGTTGTCTAGTTGTCCCCATGCATAGAGAACATTCACCCTCACTAGAGCCCAGAGAACAAACAGAAACCATAAATCATAAACTGACCCCAAGGATTCTCCCTATAACTTGGCACTCTCAGGCACTTATTTTATGTTTAATTCCTCTCTCTCCATACCCTGTTAATCAATCACGTAATTGCCTAAGAAAAGGTATCTTTGTCCTCTCCCAAAAAAATATATGGGGTTAACTCCACAACCACTTAAGGGAGAAAGTCCGTGGCTTACATCATCCTGAATAACTGAGGTGACCACACGGGGAGGTTTAAAAAGAAATGTTTACATCTATTCGATGTCACACTAAAACAAACACATTTCTCCCACTGGCAGGAACTGGAGGACACCCAAAGGTCTGGAGTTTTTTCCTCCACTGAATATGTAATCCTCATTTTTCCTTCCACTGGCAAAGTATGTGCAAAGGACAAATCCTGCCTGTTTCATATTTAGTACGTGTAAAAAAAATCCCAACTCTAAGTGATATTGGACCAGTAATATTGTTTTTAAGTTTGACTTTCCACTTTTGGACTAAGCCCAGAATAACCCAAACTAAGCTTTTGGCCCACTGCACGAGGCCCTGTGGGAACGACACAATCTTACCAGCAGCTGTTACCTATCACAAAAGAAGACAAAACTGATGGTTAGGGACTTGCATTGTGCGGGCAACAGGATAAAGAGAGGTTTCTATTTTAAACTGATGCAGCAGCAGCACAGGCAGCAGAATGTGGTGAAATTACATACTGACAGCAGCTCTTGACTGCTTTTGTCATACATCTTACAGCTCAAGTGTGGTGTGTGTGGAACTATATATAACTACTTTAAAAGACTGCCCTTTTTTCATATTCTAGCATCATACAAATGTAGTGGTAGAAACAAATGTGCATGCTGCAGTTTTGTGGGTGTTTTCTTTGCAGAGTTACTGCCACACAGCTGAAGCAGCATCCAACACAACACAGACCCATGCAATAAGCTTAGCCTGGCCCCTCCTTTTTTATTCTCCAAACCGAGTTTTTTTGGAGTGCTCTTTCTGTGTTTTAAGTAAATCACAGAATACACTGAGTTAAGTCAGTGGCTTCTCAAGAGCTCTTGTCCACTATAAAAACCTTACTGCCTATAAAGAGACAAAACCATTCCTGTGTGATGGCCACAAAGAGCACGTGCTCCATAACCACAGCATGTGCAAACTAAAGCTCAGGCTACAGAGAAGAGAGAAACCACAGCTGTACAGCAGGACAAAGGTTTCTCCAAAGGCTTCTCCAACAACACTTCTTTCCAATTGTCCACAAGCATTTCTATCTCACACTTTGAAATGGTGCACTAGGATATACGGTGGAAACTGGGGGAAGAATACTTAAGCGCAGAAAACACAAGCAGAAGCCAACATTCACACTCCTCCGAAATACCAATCCTGCTGGCAAAGGCATTTCTGAGAATGCACGCACATAAAAGCCTCGCTGCCCAGATCATGTGTAAGATATTCCAAAAATGGGATGATGAATGCAGGAAAGCTCCTAGGGAAGTAAAACCTGCAAAAAAAGAAGGTTTGAGCTAAATTCATCAAGATCTAAGTTAAAGCCTGATGAAGGGTTTAACTTGGTCTGTTCAGGATGAGATTGCAGGTAGAGAGCAGTTTGTGAAGACTACCTGCTGGCAGTGTAATAAAATAGGACGTAAGATTTGGACAAAAGAAACATTTATGCAAGAAGAAAATTCTTTATTACCTCCAACTATAAAACTAGTCTTCACCATCTGTTTCCTGGTTTGGTAAAGTTTTGGACTTTTTTTGCCCCTTTCTGTTCAATGAGCACCAAGAGTATGGAGCACGTAATTTTTAAAACAAGCCCTGTTTATGAGGAAGAAAAGGTTATCAGCTCATTGATTAGCACAAAATTAGTATAATACTCTCCATACTGTGTCCACCTCTGTTGCTCATCCAGAATTCAAACACTGATTAATTTAATTGTCCATAATACTAGAGGAAACACATTGCTTGGAGAATTGCCCTGCACGCTGTCTCTACAAGCCATTAGTATTAATTTTTGTCTTATTTCCTCTCACACATTACCATCCAAAATAGAATTTTCTTGCAATGGTTATGTAAGGGAAACTAAAGGTATTGGCTTTCACATATTCTGCAGTCTATAACTGCTTATAACAGAAGCCTGCTCAATATTTCAAAAGCGCATATCCCTCACTATACATATACGCATGAGTACTAAACATTCTTTTCCATTTTTGTGGGATTTATGATCTTTTCCAATTAATTGTGTTGTTTTGCCCCCATGACAGAGTATTCAGAGTATTGTGGAGCACTGTACTATGGCAGGATATCTGGTAATGTACGTTGTACTCATTAGGGAAGTCAGCCTAGATATAGTCTTTGATAGGACAGATACATGTACCTTCAACATCAAGAGATGAGCCAAGTTTTTGCGTAAAAGCAGAATTTTTCTCAGGTTAAGCCAGAAAGGTATCAGCTGTGATTTATTCCTAGATCTGTGGGACTTTTTTTACCCCTAAACTGTAGAGCATTCTCTGGATTCATTGTACACAATAAGAAGTTAATTATTCTTAAAGTAAAGAAAACACAACACTGAAGATGAGCAGAATTTCCATGTTAAAAGTCTTGTTTAGGCAACATCTTTGTAACAGTTTAGCCTTTTGGAGGCTGGATTATACTACACCACAGAGCCTACAACATGGCAGTTTCAGCCCTTTTTTTGGAGGCAGGACCAAATTGTTGCAGGGTTCAGCTGCATGGCAGCAGTTCTGGTCATGTCTCTCGTACAGACGGCCACCTCGGGTAGTGGAGGAGAGCGGTACAAGACAGACATATTATAACCTGCTTTGATCAGAAAGGTCCAAACCAGCCCCCCCCACCCCAGTCATGAGTGAGTCACAATCAAACATAATTAACTGAGAAGTGATTTAAACACCCTGTCTCTCTCTGAAAGGCTGTAGCACAACTTCATAAGCTCGTTGCAGCAGAATGGTCACGCCTTCACAGACAGAATTACAGTGTGTTTTTAACACTCCTGTTATCACATGTGATTCCTGCCCCAGACCTAAGTGTAAACTAGCATTTAACTTTCCTCTTGCCCCATGAGTTATTAAATATAAATCCTTCTCTTCAGCAAGACCAAAGGAGTAAAAGCTGTTGGCAACGTATCATCTACAAAAATAGTTAGTCTCATAATTAGAAGGTAATACGAAAATCTTATTTTCTTTTCATTTGGCTAAGCTGTGCCCAATACTTCAATACAGGAAGGTACAAACTCTATCTGTTTAAATGTAAAAATATATACAACTATATTTAACATTTAAATAACTTTAAACACAACTGTTTGCATACTAACAATCTTATATACATTCCTTCTTAAACAATACCTCTTTAATATCCTCCTCTTTTGTTAAACAAGTTTTATTTTCCTCCCAAAATACCCAATGCTACTTTAAAATTCTGGAGGGGTAAAAATTAGAGCTATATAGAAAATAGCAAGATGTCTTACAATTGTAGTGTATGATAGCACATATTTTTCATAAAAACAACACATCATTCAAAAACTGAACCACTGGAAAAGTTCTCAGAAGTCCAACAGGACTGTCTTTAAAAGGTTACTTTGGTTAACAGCAAGTCATTCTTAAACAATTAAGGAAAATATATATATATATTCTTTTACCACCTCTACAGATGCATTTCCTTGGCATGTTGTAGCAATCCATATACCTTTACGGATGAGCACTGCACTGGTTCAGTGCTCTTTATTTGCACTGTGATTTCAATAAAATAGATTACATATAAGGTTGGATTGATTTATAATTAAATTAGTCCAACTTCCTAAAATCTCTGAATAAGAGAACTGTCTTCCGAAGACTTCACAGGAACTCTGGATATCAGAGAAAGAACAGCAACACTACTACTTCTTCTCACAAGGTTGATCTCATGCAGTACTTGAAAGAGCATCACTAAGTTGCATGAAACTGCTATTTCCCTGCTTATTTTCCTGGTCAGGAGAGTGACAGCTTCTGTGAGCTCTGCATATTCGGACACCCAGCAAGTCACACCAGCCTCTGAGCATTCAGACAACTAAAGTGCCACTGGACTTCACAGTAATGCAATGCTTTCCTCTGAGTCATTATGCATATTCCAGGTCACATGTGGCCTCTCCCTCACTGAAATTTTACTCATTTCCACGGTAATAAACACCTTCAGTTTTTGGCCAGGAAGAGGAACTTGACCTTTTATCTTTCTCCCCTCCTTGCACTACAAAACCCTCTGATGCATCAAAAATGACAAACAAAAAGGCAAAAGTGTAAGATTCTCCAGGAAAAGAATACCGCATTAGTCACTGTGTGTCAGTTAAGCTGCAAAGCTCAGAAGTCTGACCAACGAGCAAAGGCACTTGGTAACAGCACTGGGGACAAGTCATTGAGTCAACAGTTTCAGTCTCGTCATCAAATTGACCAGCAGCGAGGGCTCTGCTGAGGAGGATTTTGTGGACGATGTAACCGATGATTTTTTGGCACCTTCCTCTTGAAAAGGAATGGTTGCACTGTTGTGGAGGTCTGTATTCATAAAACACCTGCTGCCTCGAATATAATCCGTTCCTCTCGCTAACTGCTTCTCAGACACCGGCCTGGAGAGGGGGTGCTGTGTGGAGGGGCTTTCCTCAATGATTGGGGGTATCCTTTCATTGCTGAAGTACCTGCAGAGGACATCTTCACCTGTACAAACAGGAGGAGGAAAACCAATTATTGCTGACTTCAAAACCCTCCATTAACATTTTCTATTTTTATAGAAGTACTCTGGTTACACTTCAAATACCTAGATCTGGGTTTTTGTTCATAAAACACCTGGACATAAGCAGCTGTCAATAGATTCATGGCTTTTTACAGCTTTAATGTTTTTTAAGTAACACAAATAACAAAATAAATCCATACACAGAAAAGATACCGTTTGACTGTTATATTCCGGATTCACACACACCAAAAATGCTGGTACAGACTACCTTCATGCAAATCATTATCATAGGTGAGATGTAACAAACCTTCTTCTAATGTCTTACTCAAAATGCTGAAGAGACCAGAGATGAATCTATATACTTCTCAATGTAACTCATGAGTAACTTAAAAACTACAAATATTGCTCTGGGCAAGAGACACTAATTTTGCAGGTGAAGATGTAAGCACTTCCCTCCCTGGTTTTGACCAGTGATTCGTGATGCTTTCTTTGTGTTTACTCTTCCCTAGATACCTGACCAAGACAGCTGCTGCTAAAGACATCCTACTGGACTAGGCAGGCCTTCGGTTCTGATCCAATATAGCTTAAATACAAGCCTGCAGCACTTAGGTACATTTCAAGTATTAAAAAAGACAACAAAAACCCAAAAGCCAAACCAAACAAAAACCCACACACACAAAAACCAGCCCTGCCACCTGGTGATTGCTCTGTTAGACTCGTTACTTAGCTCACTTCTAATACCCCTCCAGGTTGATGCTTCTTGTTATCAGCTTCTGGTTTTGCACGAATATAATAGAATCCAGCTTTGATTTTACCTAGAATTAGACAGTAGCTTCCATAACTGATTCCAAGAATAAACTAGTCATCCTTATTTCCCACTCTAACAGGACTCAAATAGTCTGTCAGATGCAAAAGAGGGTGGGAGGAGGACAATGTGGGAGGTAAAGAAAACCACCCAATCGAACACCCAATGTTACGAGCTTGTCTCTCTCGCATTCAGTGGTGCCTGCAGAATAAGTTGCTTTCTAATAGCAGTAGAAGTAAAAAGCAGCTCCTAAAAGGCCCTACATTTTACATTTTGAGAACAAAATTCAAAATGCTTGCTTCTACAACAGCCTCCACAGCAAGCTAAACAAAAAGACTTAGCAAAAAAAGTAGTTTCATGATCAATATTAAATACAGAAGAAAGGAAAAGGGCGGTGTGCAAGAGCAAAATGGTAAACCTGTGTTAGAAAGTCACAAGTACAGATCTGCCCTAGTCATTCTTGCTAACTTTTAATGCTCACTACAAGGATGAGACAGAATGTTTGAGTCCCATCACTGAACAGCCTCACAAATTTCACAATTACCACCTGACATTCCTGCTAAACCCAACAATGGTCACCTTGCATCAGTTCAGTAATATGCAAACCATAATACTCCATTCCTAATTTAAAAACTTTCATGCAGTTCACCCCAAGGAAATTTTGGAGAGGAAGCGAATAGAATGAGAGATAAAACCTAAAACCTTGCCTTTTCTCCCTGATCCTCGTGGCCTAGAGAAGGGTTCTGCAGCTCCTATCCAGCTTCCATCAGCAGGCATGGACAAAGGACGAGGTTTTCCTAGAGACAACATAGGAGGTTATAAGGAATTACATAAAGTTTAGGAAACCAATTTTTAAATTTTTACTTTTCCCAGTTAAACAAAGGGAGAGATAAGAAATAAGGAGTTCAAATTGCAGAAAAAAAGAATATTTGAAGATACTTTCTCTGGTGACATATAAGAAATCAGTGTGCTGAGATTGAACAGCTGCCCCCTTGCTCATTTAGAGCACAAGTAGACATAATGTTATAACCAAAACACACATGGAAATGGCTTTCTGTAGCAGCACAGCCCAGCTGAACGATATTCATTTAAGAAATAACAACATTTAAGAGAAATTATTTCAGATGTAGAATTTCATCCACATTCACAACTTGCACAGAATGCCCTTAATAGGCATTAATAGCCTGACAAGCAGTTTTCTAGGACAAGTCATTTCAGACTGACCAAACCCCTTATCACAACAGTGATAATGAGAGAGGAATGAACTCACCATAGGACTGTGTTTTTTCTCTCATCTTGGCTGGTAGGATGTTTACTTCCATGGGATACCCAGGCAACTGATCTGAATCGGCAATAGTAAACCTCCTCCTTCGGCTCTCTTGATCCAGAAAAGAATTGGGAGACTCAGCGCCCTTGGACCCAGGTAGTGGCTGACTGCGTTTGTTGCCTCCTCCATACACAAAACTCCCCTTTTCATCTCTGAAAAGACATAGCACTTCAGTTAGTGGCTTAATAGAGTTTAAGGCTACAGACATGAGTAGGTTTGAAAGATAATTGTAGCACCCAGACATGCTCGTGACAACTGGCATTGTGCTACAAACAAGCTGGAAAAAAACCCCAACCAAGTCAGGTGACAGAAGACTTCATTATAGTTAACAAGGAGAAAAGAAAGCTACCCTGCTCATGCTAATTCCTTCTTAACGAGCCAGTAATTTAACACACAGAGAAATTCAGAGGCTCCACTCCTGCAAACTATTTTGATAAATGAGACCTTTCTGTCCTGAGGGCATCAAAGCAGCTGATTCACTGCCTGCTCGGTACACAGTTGTGACTCAGGAGTGCTGCATAAATGTATCCATCTCTGTGTAATGGTAACACCTATCACTTCCATCTGAGGGACTCTCCATTGTAGGAGTCCAGTAACTGTCACTGAATATTTACCACCTTCTTTCTCCCTCCCTAGGAGTTTCAGTCACAGATTCATAGTGTGTGTGTGTNTCCCCTTCCCTGTACATGTTGCAGTCTTATTGCTTGAAGCAACCATTAGCCAAGTAAGGCATAAAAACACACAGCTGACTGCCTAAGCACACCTATAGCCCAGCATTCAAAGTAGCTCCTGGCTGGCACATCCTACTTGTTCAGCTCTCCAGCAAGAACAATGCTACAGCTCAGTGAATAGGAAGGAGCTATTTATGGAGATGCAGAGACCAAAAATTACAATCAAGTGTTACACCACAAATGTATGTACATGGAGAGCTCTCCTACACCACCACCATGTGGAGACTGTGCCATGGGCAGGGAAACCAAACACTGCTCTATGCCTCCCAGTGTGGACCAGAGATCAATACCAGGAAGGGAAGAGAACAGGATGATGAGGGGGGAAAAAAAAAAAAGCAACCATCATACAAATGCACCACAGTTTCAAGAAAAAAGCAAAACATGGAGATGTCAAAATAAATGGCCAAACAGAAGGCAAAATAATTGTCCTTTCTCCTCTTCCTGCCTCTCACAGCTTCTCACATTTTCTTTCTTTAGAAGTCAAAGACAAGATGCCTTTTCCTTTCCACGCATCATCCAGGACAATTTTTACAGCTCATATTGTGATTTCCTTCCTTTTCAATAGGGATTCGGGTCTAAAGGCATCTGAAGCTCGATATAATTTTGTGTCTCATTAGGAANAGCTGACTGCCTAAGCACACCTATAGCCCAGCATTCAAAGTAGCTCCTGGCTGGCACATCCTACTTGTTCAGCTCTCCAGCAAGAACAATGCTACAGCTCAGTGAATAGGAAGGAGCTATTTATGGAGATGCAGAGACCAAAAATTACAATCAAGTGTTACACCACAAATGTATGTACATGGAGAGCTCTCCTACACCACCACCATGTGGAGACTGTGCCATGGGCAGGGAAACCAAACACTGCTCTATGCCTCCCAGTGTGGACCAGAGATCAATACCAGGAAGGGAAGAGAACAGGATGATGAGGGGGGGAAAAAAAAAGCAACCATCATACGAATGCACCATAGTTTCAAGAAAAAAGCAAAACATGGAGATGTCAAAATAAATGGCCAAACAGAAGGCAAAATAATTGTCCTTTCTCCTCTTCCTGCCTCTCACAGCTTCTCACATTTGCTTTCTTTAGAAGTCAAAGACAAGATGCCTTTTCCTTTCCACGCATCATCCAGGACAATTTTTACAGCTCATATTGTGATTTCCTTCCTTTTCAATAGGGATTCGGGTCTAAAGGCATCTGAAGCTCGATATAATTTTGTGTCTCGTTAGGAAAGATAAACAAATTGAGCATATGGATGTAATTCACCAATGTGCTTGAAATTTATTGAAGAAAAGACTAAGTCATTTATCTGCTAAATCTATAGGCTTGTTATTATGCCAAAAGATTCGAGGATTTGGGGTTTTTTTTAATAAGAACTGAGCATGTGTAACCATAAATGCAGGGAGAGAGCAGGTCAAGATGGGTCCAACTTCAGCACAGTGACCATACCTTGGAGAGTCCCCCCCTTCCCAGTCCTGCCCCAAAGACTGCAGTAATACAACCTCTGTCTCTGTATCAGCCCTTACATGACAGGAGGCAAGTGCCTTCCCACAAGGCCTGCAGCAAAAGGCCAGAGTTCCCGTGCTGGGGTATCTACATGTAACCTAAAGTGTCAGAGAAGCATGCCTGCCTTTCATGTCTTGACTAAAAACTCTTTTTTCTGTCATATTCCCAGATCAGCTGGCAGGGCTCTGGCATGAGTCAACATGGACTTGAGAACAAACAAGAGTCAGCCTTACCATAGACAGCCCCTCCCCATCCCACTGTGTACATAGGTCTGCATTTTTATAGCTAACACCACAGCATAAAAAAAGAAAAGTTGATGTATTGACTCTCCCTTCCCTTCAGTGGGCACATATTTGTTTTAAACAACTTCCAAGTTTAAAAATTTGATGTGATAGGCGTTATTTAACATTACTTTCTTTTCTATCCTAACTCCCACAACAGTTACTCAACTTGCTAAAAAAAAAAAAATCCAAGAGTGAAAAATATTAGGGACAAAAATTACTCCTTGCTGCATGCAGCTGGATTTAAACAGTGTCATACACATAACTCCATAACAAAACCAGAGATGATACTGCTTTGTGTTCTGGGAACAACTCTGATCTGTGTGGCACACAATAATCTTCTAGTAATAAAATCTGTTACAATCCTGATAGTACATGCATTTAAGCATAAGTTTAAGCAATCCGATTCATTTAGGCAGCTAGAAGAAAGTCTGAGATTTGCAGCTTCCTCAAGCTAATCTGCACAGAGCTCTCACAGCAAGCCAGCTCAGAAACAAGTGCAATGAAGGAGGTTTTTGTTCAGTAGTGCACTTTTATTTGCATACCGAGGAGAATATGGAACAGCTGGTGGAGGGGGTATGTACAGATCCAAAATAGCCGGCTTCTCTTTCTTCAGTGAGGTATCCACGGTGCTTTCTGGGGACTGAGTTGAAGCTGGTGGAGGACTGGTCTGAAATGTTAGACAGCTATCAAACATCTGAGAGTTCATTTCACATTCACAAAAAGATAATTTAATAATCAATAGTACCATTTTCATCCCCTGGTGAATTACTATCTCTGTGATGTATGAACACTTTAAAAACTCTTAGAATCTACATTTTCCTCCACCCCCAGTTTTGGCTAGCTTTACAGACCCTCCTACAGAAGTCCTATCATGGATAATGCATTGCTCAAGAATACTTTGCTCTTTCCAGTTCTTTTTTTCCTGTAAATTCCACAGACAAAAAAAGCAACTGAGACAAAACACCCTCTTCTATTTTAAGATGCATTAAAAGAATGCAGTTTGTTAAATACAGATATGATTTGCAAGCCTTGTGAAACTGGCATATGCCATCTTTATTCCATACAGCCAAACGCCTGGGGCATAGACAGTAAAGTTCACCATAAATTGGATCAATGGATATAACTAGGCCCAGGGAAGCAAATTAAAAATAGATTTGGCTTTGCTCATCTTTGCGGCTCACTTCTATATATTCTCAGCATCTTTCCAGGCTCCTGTCGGCCTCTAGGACAGAAAGGCTTTCAAAGACCCTTTCACCTTTGTCAGGCAAGAGAACTGCAATCTCCTCTTCTTGTCAAGGGCCTGTCCAGTTAGTTAATGGCACTCCTGCACAAGCTTCTGCCTTCTACTGGTCAGTATGGTGAAACCCAGAACTGTAAAAAGGGTTCTCCAATCACTCCCTGCCCCGAGGAAACACTGCTGGGCATAGCCTATAAGCCAGCCCACCCCAGCTTTTCACCCTGGTAGTACATGTCAGGCGTGATGCCACAAAAACAGGACACAGGTGTTGGCAAAAGGAAGGATGAACAAGTAGTGAAGCACCCATCTTCTACCCAGTTTGAGAGAAATCTGCCTTCATGGAGACTTGTGATAGCCATCAGCATTTCAGAGATTTAAATTATCCCCATGGCTGTCGGGAGACCTGTAACCCCCTGCATAAGGAGGAGGAGGGGAAACTCTCCCTGGTTTTATTAATTTCAGGTAATTAGTTTAAATTCAGTTAGGTTGTTTCCTGCTGCAAGAATTAAGTCCTAAGCTTTCTAAAACAAGCCATTTCTCAACATGGTTATTTAAGAATTACTAACATCACTTTCTCTGTCTGCTCAGTACCCAATCTGTGAATTGTCCAACAATAAAATCTTATTTAAACAAGTAGTTTAAACAATTTCTTGAAAAAAATACTCTTTTCCACTCTTCACCAGACTAAAAAGAAGAAAAATATATGGAATAATCTAAGTTATTTCAGACATATTACTGTGATAGAGAAAGCATTTCTTTATTGCTCCATGCTGATTAATTCTATATATATCAGCAGTTTCGCCTCAGATAAGTTCTCCCTGTGGCATGCAGACTGATTAAAATGTTCAGCACACCTAGTCACTTTGTAGCAAGAGGGCATTATCTGGTTGTAAGAAAAAAAAAAGAAAAAGAGAAGAACATTTTCCCTTTTACCTAGGAACCATAGAAGGACACCCATTTCACCTAACCTGCTTTGACCTATACTCAAACATGAGTATTTTGGAGCATTTTTGGGATTTCTATTTTTTCAAGCTGCAACCGAGGCGTTCCCATCCTGAGACCAGAGTGGAGCTGGCAGGCTCTCACCTGCACCAAGGGCGGTTTCCAGCGCAGGTTCTTCAGTGGAGCAGGAGTGAAATGAAAAGAGCCAGTAGGACGTTTCTTAAGCAGCAGCCTAACTCCAGCAGGATTCTCTCGCAACTTTGCCACCAGATTTTTTAGTTGCCATCCGACCTGGAAGAGAATAAAGATATCTTGTATTTAGCATTTCTTTCCTGAAAGCAAACAAACAAGAAAAACCCAAATCCCCCAAGTCAAACTGTTTGTTTTAGCATGAACCTAGAAGAAAGAAGAGATCTAAAAAAAGCCATTTTAAGAATTAAGGAAAAAATTGGAAAGCTCATTTTTTGCAAGGTTCTTAACTTTCTTTCCAAGAAAGTTCTCTAATTAAGTTGTAAACTAAATACTGAGACATCAAGTAGTGTTCTTTATACCTCAGTTCCAGTCCTAGAAGGACACATGGATGTGCTCAAATTGACTAACACAGGGATTTCACAGTGAACTACTTTTGTCATGTTTCTTTATCACATTGGAAGGCATTGCTTACTTGTGCTAAGCAAAAATGTACCCAGATGCAAATGATGGGAAAATCATTTGCAAATGATTGGGGGGCTTTTTAAAGCTCTTTATCTGCATTTCAGCAGATTGTAAAAAGGCATTTTAAAACAGGTCTTAAATGCAACATGAACTATTTTAATATGATGCATAAAACATTTAAACATGAAATACAGTATATTTAATCAAAATATTGCAAAGAATAAAATTTGTCTTGAAAACAAAATGCTGAAAAGCCTCAGACATTTCACCAGGCAAACACCAGAACCACCTCCTAACCCCATCCATTCAGCACCTGTTGTGCAGAGCAAGCATAAGGGAAGGTCTGTAATGCTGCAAGTTACTCACCACAGTTTGCCGGTTAACCTGGATCACTTCATCACCAGCATGAATCTTCTGAGAGCGATCAGCAGGGGACTACAAAGAGGAAAACAAAAGTCATGTGCTGCAGCAGGTGTCCCTCCCTGCCATAATAACCCTTGCCAACCTAAGTCAAAGGTTGCATCAGCAATGCTCTTCACTATAGATAATTTTCACATCAGCTGATGACTCGAGAAATGTAAATGAATTTATCTATTATTTATTTTTATAATGGGGGAACTAAAGGGGAAGAGAGAAGGCACAGCCTCCATCTATTACAGGCCAAATTGTACTTAAGTCACGGAACAGTCTCCACTCCTCTTTTTCCCTCTAGTTTGTACTATAGTTTTAGACAGTAGTGGAAGACGACTAAAGAGGATTTCTGCCCTAAAACAACAACCATCTTAAACAGCTTTCAAATAAATGTATATTTATTTTAAAAAATACATTAAGACTTTAAATGTACAGAACAAAGGACCCTCCAATCCATAAGATAAATCCATCATACTTTCCCTTTTTGTTTTCCACTGTAAATAAAAGCTTCTGACTTTAATGTGAAACTGCCTGCCTGAATCACCAAGGTCAGCAGATAAAAATACATGTTTGCACAAGACAAATGTAGCTAGACAGGTATTTTTCAAATACCTCTCTAATAATAATAGACTTGAAAATACAGTTTTCTAAGTTCTGGGGAGCTGTTATATGTCAATATTTACATTTATCAACAGCTGGTGCAGTGCACCAGCCTTTGCTGCAGTTATTAAAAACACTCTCACTGCTGTAACACAGCAACTCCTACCAGCCTTGACAACACCCAAAGCACACAGACATACCACCTTGGTACATGCTGCACCCTGGTCACAGGACAGCAACTCCTCCCATTCCTGCCACCCCATGAGTAACCACCAGGCAGCAGGCCAGCTGTTCCCAGTGACTCCAGAACTAAGCATTGGGATTAAGGACTCCCTTCTCCACCTCATCACACCTTTAGACCTCAAGGAACTTTGTTATGAGAAAGAACTGTAAGAATAAACAGTACAACAAAAGAAGAAAACATGGGGAATTTGTGGGAGGCTCCAGCTATCATGAATAACCCCATTTCTTCATTGTCTTCTCGCTTCCTCTGAGAGGAAATGCCTCTGTGGAAAGCTGCTTATATAGGAGTCAACCAAGACCACGAAAAAATGCTGGGCCAGAGTCAAGATTGCAAAAAACAAAGCTCATTTCAAGCTGTCATTTGGGTGGCCAACAGCTTGTCTGAGGGAGGTCAGGGGACCCTCGTGCAGAGAACTCCTGCAGCAACTGACAGGCCACAGCACAGACACTGGGATCACATTGTGAGAACAGAGGAAGGAGTGAGGTTTAGCTCTAGACCATCGTGACATGCAAAATCACACGTAGGAAGGCATAACACGGGAATCCGCCTGGCTGACTCATACCAAATGGACTTCCCCAGTTCTTCCGTTGTTCAGTACAGTCAAATTAGGGGTGCAATTCCATTGCATTCCCATACACCAGCTCCTGGGGATAGCTACTAAAATACCATTCCAAATCTAGCAAGAAAAAAGAAAACTGAGCTAAGATCCAGCCTGGGTCATCTAAATGATACCAGACCACCGTAATGACATCAGTTGTTCACAGATCTCTCAGTCACTTGTCAAGTTCTGTTGCTCCAAAGGAAGGAGTTTCCCCAAAGGAAGAACCAGTGTTGATAACAAAAAGCAGACACTTAGGTCAACACTCAAAGCTACAGAGGGAATACAGACCCAAAATAAGACCTACATGCAGAAGGAGGTTGTCAGCAGTCAATATTATATTCTTTCAAGTTTATCAGATGTTAAAATTGCTGCAAAAGTGGACTTGGTCTCCGTGGCAGATCCTATATAGAGTTGTGCCAGGACAATAGCATAAAAGCCATAGAAGCTTTCACTCCGCACTCTGAACTGCAAGCACAGATTTCTACCCTCTCCTGACTGGTCCCTGGACCTGGCAGGGGAACAACTAGAACCACTGGTTCTTTCCTATTCACAGAAAAAAAAAAAAAAAAAGCATTGCTGCAAAAGCCAAGTTTCTCTGCCCTTTTTTCTTTCACTCACTGCTCCTGTACAGTAGCCTGTTTGAAAACACCACAGCATCACCTGCCAGCCTCAGCTGCTGGCTAGAGGTCCACTCCTTCAAGGGCTGCCCAGAAGCCTTCAATAAACTCTCAGCTACAAAGGGCTCACAGTGTACAAATAAAACAAGCAACCACCTGCAGTAAAAACTAGTTGCCTCTCTTGCCAACTATTTCCTTCCAGCTGACCACTCTTAAAGTCTTACTTGTTCATAGCAGTTTTAATCTGCAAGGTAATTTTGTCACAGGACAGCTCATTGATTTCATTACCCATTACTGAATTTAGCACACTACCACCTAAATGTTCCCATTAGGGGAGATTGCCTTTGCCAGTGGAGAGCAAATACATCCAAGAGTTTGCTAAGCAAGATACCGTAAGGGCTCAGAACAGCAGATACAGTAACTTATTAAAGCAATTCGTTTAATGCCAAGCATCTGAACTAATTCAGTGTACTTGCAGAAACTGGTTTAATCAGACTAGCAGTAAAACACGCAGGCACAAAATATTTACAGACTGTGGATAAACAAACAATGAATCACACAGTATTTAAAGCAGGTAATACCATGCAAGTCATATCTAAAACAAAAAAAGTGGTAAGTCAAATTAACTCAATCAAAGCTACTGTCTGAGTTAATCTACATTTACTTCGCTTACATTTTCTGTAGTTCCAGTAATTACATGCAATCCATCATAAGTTGATTTGATGTACATTCCCTGAATATAAGGAAAAAATAAAAAACAAGTTTAAAGGCAAAACAAACCACATAACTTATCTGATTAAAGCACTGTTGGCAACAGACTCAAAACATTATTAAAACCAGTTAACAATTCGTATATTCTCCCTAGAAAAGTGTGTGGTCTAACATTACAACACTGTAAACTTCTTCACAGATCACTTTAAGTGTAATTAATTATAATATTTATAATGACTTAAAACACCTAGTACATGGAATGAGACTTCAAAACACTGCCTGGTCGGTAACACCAAACACTGCTGGTTTTGCTGCCTTGTTGGTCTTTCGCCTTGAACAGAACTTTATTTCCCTACTACCCAGCCTGCACTAGGGAATTACAGGTTTTACTAGGTGGCCACTAGTTGTCTCCATACAGAGCAGACTCACACAGGTGGGCTACAAGTATTGCTGACATGTTCTTTAACAGCTTCTCTTGGTAAGTCAATATACAGGCTGCCTCATAACCACAACGCTTACATAAGCACTAAAAGCTCCAGCAGAGTATTTGTGGCTCTGTATGTTAATGCTGAGTGTGAATACAAGGACAAACTTGATGAAGTGGGTGTTGACTATAAGAGCACCAAATTAAAAATCACAAACAGGCTATTAACTAATAATTACATAGATTTCCCCACAAGTGGTGATCAGCATATCGGTGTCATCATTTACGATCAAATATGTATCTGCTTCTCCATTCTACATTTGTTGTTAGAAACACTCACACTAAGAAGTACAGAAATGGATGTTACTCAGGAGCTGAAAGCAGCTTAGCTGCCTGAAGTGACCACACTTGCTTTAAAAGCAGGTGGAAAAATAGATGATCTTTTTGACCCTTCCTCTCCGGCCAATTCCCTGCCTGTTTTCCTGTCAGTATCCAACTGTGTGCACCTACCTCCTTGTTTCTTACTTAAGCCAAGCTAGACTGACTCTGCTTCGATGCAGCTTGTGCATTAACAAAGAGGTTCCCATAATTTCAAGAATTCATGATTGATTTGGTCAAATCCACTGGTCTAGGTAAAACTATATAGCACAGAGAGACTGTGCAGCTTTCTCTAAAAATGTTCATCTCTCCTGCCTTCAGGGCTAGGGGTGAATACAAATGCATGTAAAAATTTAAATTCCCTCCAACTCATTCTAACACATCTGTTCCCTAGGCAGAAAATCCATCAAGATTTCAAATTAAGTTTCTCATAACCAGCACTCAGCTAAGCAGAACTCACTGAACGAACAACAGTCAGTAACGTGACATGGCCACCAAACACTTTAAAAATTCTCATTTTCCTGCTAACAGCAAACCTCCAAAATTCTCACATTCATCTCAATCTTGCTATAAACACAAATAAAAAAGCATCTTTCAAAACACAAACATCATTTCTCATTGCCTTCTCCCTCTCTCAGCCCCCCTAGAAAAACAAGTGGTTAAGGTAGCCTGAAAAAATAAAACTACTAGCTTCACAAGCATTTCTAAATACTCCAATATCCTGATTAACACAAAAATCTTCAACAATTTAGAATCAGAAATTATATTTGGGATCGAACCTATCAATGTGCATATCTGTCTCCGGCAGCCACTCCAGCACACCACCTGACAACTGACCTTTAGGGTTCCTCCTTGTGCCTCTTTCTTTTCCCCACAGGTTAGTATCAGTTTTGAAATACCTTATTATGAACACACACTTGCATTGGCTCACAGGGCTACCTATGAAATGCTGGGAACATCAGGACACCCCAGAATCGTTTCTTACCAGGCCTTCCCCAGGTTTAATGTTGGTTAAATGGACCTCCTCCAGACACGCACACTGGCTCATCAGTGGGTCTGTAGTCGATCGGATGGCTTTATCACAAATACCATTTAAAGTCTTGGCCTGGAATGAGAACATACAAAAAACAATTAGGAAAATTCTCTCCTGGCTTCTTCCTCTTTCACTTTTCAAAAAATGCAAAGGAAATGAGTTCTAAAACCACTGAAACATAAGATTCGTTTGTACAGATCTATTCTACAGCATGTTTACATCCTTACTGTAACACAGTACAAACAACCTGTTTCCCTTAGTGCCATCACACCATTGCTAACAGATGCTGACACATCCTCTGTCTGAAAAAATAAACATATAAAATACAGCAAAAAATTCGATTTGGGGTTTGTTTGCTTTAACAAAAATACAACTCATTAAAATATTGAAACATTTTGATGATTCCTTGTGGGTACAACTGACAGTTTTTCATGTTGTTCTGTATTTCTGCTATGAAAATACAACTGGCCACATGTCACAGAAAGTGATGCACTGACCACTGACACACCTGCACAAAGCTTTACCCTAAGTATAAGGTAGAACATACAGCACTTAAGTGCTTCTGCAGTACTTCACTGTGCCTCTGAACTGACCTCTTCTGGAATGCTTACACAGGCAAGGTTCATATTTCCTTTTGACCAGAACATAACTGATCCTAAGCCAACATCATAACTAACGGCTAATTCTGACCTTGCTGTGGGTGTCAGTAAACTTGGAGGCAGAATGGCTCTGCCTTGCAGAACATGTAACTACCAGAATGTCTAATTAAACATGAAAAAAAGAAGAAAAAATCACAGTCAAAAAACCTCTGCCCTCTTTACACTCACAAATTTTATTGTGTCACACTGTGTTTTCTGTCTTGACATCAACTGAAGCAAGGCTGACACTCAGAGTAGGTTACAGAAGCTTAGAGGAGAGGGGAGAGAGGATCAGTACATAGTACTGATCAGTACTAAGTACTTAGGTATGAACAGTTTGGGAACCAGCAAGGTAAGTCACCTTTCACAAGGGGCTTGAATCCTTCAGGTAAAGTAGATACATGTAATTATAGAATGGAGGGGGGAGCTATGTCATAGGAAGACATTGGTTCAGAGTACAATGGCCCCTGGAAACAATAGCTCCAATGTTTTCTGTTTTGTTTTACGTCAGATTTATAGAGCAGCAATAAAATAAATGAAAACAATGTTTAAGTGTGAATGTGAGGAACTGCTCAAACAAGGGAATTCCAAACAACAATACCTACTTCCAGTGTGGGTGTGCACAAGTGGAAAAAGAAAGATGCAGAAAACTCCCTTTTACGTGGTCTCATTATTTATGAACAAAATTATTTTTAGTTATTGTGCTACTAAATTCCTAAGCATCTATGAGCTACCGGAAGGCCTTATCAAAGAGCACAGCCTGGTTCATGTCAAAAGCAGGAAGTGATGATTAACTGTTACAAAATATAAAAAGCATTCCATTACACTCGGCGTTTGGTCACAAGGCTGCTTCAAACAACCCTGGAAACTCAAGCTCAAGTACAGAGCCAGAACTTCAGTCCTGTGGCAGGGCAGTTCTTTTACATGAAGAAGCATAACAAGGCAGAGTGTCTGCCTATTAAGGCACTAAATGCACTTCACAGGCATAATTGGTTTATTTAGCCTGCGATCATTTTACAGTACTACTCCGCCCTTGAAAATTTGAGGTTAAATTCTCTTGGAAAAATAGCTGTGTAATGAAAATTTAAGGAATACTTGACTCTGTGCTATTGTATTATTATACACACTATCCATCTGCTGAAATGTCAATGATTTCCTCTACAGTAAAGAATATTCACCAAATGAGCCATAGTAATGTTTCATTGCATAATATGTTTGTGTATTTGGGACTGAAAAGCTGCTGTCAGTACAGCCAGCATAGAAGCAATCAAAATGAATTCGACTGCAGATAGCTGAGTTTCAACAGAAACATAAACTTACCACAGTCTGGACTTTATCTTCCATGTCAGCCACAGTGCAATCCTAAAAATAAAACAAGAACAAAACCCCTACAATAACCAACAAATATGGAAACAAATTATCTCTGAAAACTCTGCAAAACTTCCATTTTAACCTCAAATAGAAATAGAGCTATTCATGCTGCAGGGATTAGTCAGATTAGTTTCACCCAGTAGGGCTCAAAAGGACTGTTAAGCAACTATTTTCTGGCCCTGGTAGAAAGCAATAATAAACCTTGAAAACTAAGAGAATGCGGGATTCAATTACAGCAGCTGACTTTTCCAGAAGAGCAGAACCCTGCACAAATAAAATCAGATTCTCAGAAGGCCAGGCAGATGTGTTTGCTTACACTGATAAACCCCAACTCAGGCACTCCTCTGTCCCAGGCATCAAAATGGATCTAAAGCATATTGTTAAAAGTAGAAGGGAAAGTGATTTTTTAAAAAATATTTAATCAATGACGTTCCTGAAGGGCAGAGGACTGCACACAAGGCATTATTTACACAGCCCAGGTATAAAAGTCTTTGAGCTGAAACAAGTTCATGTAACGAACTACAAAAGTCATCACTGTTTTCTGCAAGAAGTGCTGAACTGGAGAACGATATTATTCACCGGTTAAAAAGTTAAAACAGCATGTAAATAATGAAACAAGATTTACAATATCTACAAGGAGAAAACCCCCAAGCATTTTAAAAAGTTTAAGAAGGAGTCATATCGGAGAAGTTTGTGGAGGACTTTCCCCTGCTTTTCTCTGATAAATACATCTGCACAAATCAATAGCAAATGCCACCTATCATCATGCAGCCAAAATGCTCAATATTGGAAAGTCCTTCTGCTCCTACTCATTTCTGTTTACACTGTTAATTATTTCAACTTCAAAGTTTGACATAGACCTTTAAGTGGAGTAAAGTCCCGTCCTTGAATCTATGTAGCTATCATCAAAGTTAACTAGAATCTTCTTGCATTCCTGCCTTGCTTTATTATCATTCACTTTTATACACCATTTATGATCATGCAGGGCAGCATTGGTTCCACAAGAGCCACTCTGATCTCTTCTCCACCATTGGAATTGACCACCTGTTCCTATAGTCTATATCCTAATAAGAAATACTTTCGAAGTCTAAAAACCCTCCTAAAGATTTTTCAGCTGTATCTCTTTTACACATCAGCAGGGTCCTTCAGACTATTTGAGCATATGTGCACCATCCCAGGATAAAATCACGCCGGTTCTTCCCCCACCAATGCTTTTTCTCATATGCACCAACCCCATTCCTTATTATAGCTCATATCAAACTGGCAGAGAAGCAGTCTGACACTTTTTAAAAGGCCAGGATTGTGTTCACAACTTCCATTCCCCGGCCATCAAAGGCTGATCTAAGCAAAAGATTAGACATAATTTTCAGCAGTTTCATTAATACATTCAGCAATCTCATATCTCAGTTCCTGTAGCACTCTTGGGTGAATACCATCTGCTGCTAGAAACATTTACTGTTCTACTGCACAATCTGCACATCTGTTGCTGTAAATCACTGACTGCAATTGCACACGGAGCACCCCAATGAGAAGGGCACTGAGCAGCAGGCATGTGCACCTTGGAGCACCCAGACACCATCCTTTCACAAGGACACAACTGACATAATCGGGTGCCATCACAGCTTGACAACTCGGGATGTTTCTGCCCTTTGACATCATCCCTTCAGCATGGGGAGGGAATCACCCATGTCACAGGGCCTGGTCCTTCAGAGTCCAAACATTGTATGGGCACAGAATAATGGTTATGAGCAAGTTTGGCGGTCACTGAAGTGAGCACACAGTGCTTCACAGCCAAAGTAGTGCCACGCTCTCAGGACAGTCTCAAAGACAGGCAGCATTATCAGAGAGTAAAATTATGTCAATTGCCAAGATTGACACAATTGCTACATGTCCTTTTAGATATTATCTGTACAAGCACTCATCATAGAGCTAGTAAATAAAGCTTTTAAAAATACTGTGGTCTTGCAGTAGTTGGTAGAAGCAGCCAGGCTAGCGGGATTTGTATCATAAAGGTAGCTCCTTTCCTGACATGCAGCATTTCCCTTTTGATGGCTAAAACATTCTGCATGGCACAAGATCTATGGAGTCTGCAAGCATAGCAATAAAAACCAATAGAGCCACATTTTTGTTTAGAGTTAGCACTGAGAACTGTTCTTCAACATGCTGCTCGGAATGTGAAAATCTTCAAATGCAGATCAACTATTTCAAAGACTAACCCTCTTTCCAGTAAAGCTCAAGAAAATATGAGTAGCCTTTAAGCTGCAGTCACTTAAGATACAGCCGGCAATACCAAAATTGGTAATTAAATTGAGGGGCAGAGGGAACAACAAAAAAAACCCCAATTCAGAAACACAGACGACTGAAACTGACCTTCATGGACATTCAAAGTTAAAAGTAAGCTGTCATTCCCAGAACTGCCTTTCATTAGCACTCAGCACAAAGCAAGCACATTACTTCCCCAAACACCCCCTTTCCTTCCCTTTTGGAAAGCAGAGAGGAAAAGAAAGCAGCTGACCTTCTGAACAGTAGTAGTGAGGTCCAAGCAAAGCTGAATGATGCTGTTCTTCATTGATGAAAAGTCCGCAATACCTGTAAACGGGGTCCTACAACAAGAGAAAATTCCCCTTAGATTGGAGGGACCCAGCCTTCTCCCATCCTGTCTTATCAGTGAGGAAGAGCATATGGGAGTAAGTACTGCAACTCTGACATTGACACAAGTGTGAGGATAGTTTTACAATGTAAGTATTCCTGACTGCATAGTTCTGCTCCACTCTTGCTCCAAAACTGGGAATTGTCTAGCCCTGTGGTAAGCAAGTTCAGAGAGCAGAACCAGAAGATGGTCAGTTTTCCAAACTGCAGTTCTCTCACTTGCGTGTTCAAGTCAAATCATACGGTGATCTAAAAATCACACCCTTGGGTTTACCAGTGAGTCGACCTCCAACTTGCTGACTGGACAAGCAAAAAACAATTCTCCAAAAGAAGAAAAATGGATTGCCACATTCTACACACAGAGGTGCAGTGAGACATAGAGAAGAATCATTATAGGTAGGGCAGCTTTAGGGCTTGTAGAGCCCTACCTCTGACCCTTCAGAGAGCTACAAAACCTAGAAGACGGGTTGAGAAGTAGCCATAGCAGTTTGAAAATGGACAAGCCAGCAATTTGCTGACTGTGAGTTCCAGAAAAAAATTTAGGGTGAGCTGCCAGCAATAGAGTGAGAAGAGAGGACCAGGTGAGAGGCACAAACTGTTAACATCACTGCCTGGACACAGATCAACTCCTTGGTTGAGAGCTGGATAAAGGACAAAAGTGCTCCTTGCTGCCGGTCTCTGAGCAGTTATCCTACTAACTTTCCTTCTCCGGAAAGGCAGTCAGGGCTTTGAGAATTTATGTTCGTCTGTTATCATGGACTGCACCCCTGCCAGCACCTGACCTGCTGCAGCTGTAACAAAGTAACTCTTTCCAGGCACAAAACCAATTAACTTAGACAAAAAAAGAGAAAATGAAACAGCAGAAGGATAATCTTTCCCACTGCTCAGTTTCCAAATCACATAGCTAAGGCCATGATTTCAGCAGAACATTAAAAAATCTTTCAGGAAGGGACCTGCCAATGACAAGTAGTTTAGAAGCTGGGAAAACCACGCGTATGATAAACTGACCTAAAAGGGAACACTCATACTTTTACAAATACCAGTTTGTGTGCAATGTTAACAGTTTTACTGGTTTTAGCAAGAGTGGAAGTGCAAGAATAGATACCCTAGGTTAAATTTATCCAACAGAGGCTTTCTAGCAACACGAAAAAAAAGGGGTTAGGGACATCAAAATCTTTACATCCAAGCATCTAGGAATTGCCCTGCAAAGAGCAGCAAATTAAAATATAACCATTTTATTCTTACCTGTCCAACCACGCAAGCAAGGCTTTAGCAGCAGCAATAAGCTCTACAACAGAAGTAAGGAATTCGATGGGGGGCTTGCGAGAGGTATTTCCATCATAATTTGAACTTTTCCTACGGCTGCTGATGTAATTTTGCAGATTGTTGGATGACCCTCGCAGCTTAAGAACAAGGTTCTTCATATTGTCTGTTTCAAGGCCATAGTTCTGTAAGGAATATTATTAAGTTTGGTAAATATCCTTGGTGAGTTCTCCTATTCATTATACCACAAGTTAAAAGCTCATATGGGACAAAAAGTCTTGAGAATTTGCACAATTTTCTCCGGGGTTTTGGCAAAAAGTACCTTCTAAGATTTGTTCTACACTATAGCCACTAAAGAATACTTTTGTGGGTGCCAAACCTCAGTTTCCGACATTAATGAGATTTAAGGACACTTTTTAATCAGAATGAAATCTCAAAGTCCTAAAAGATATCATTTACTTGTTAATAACAGGATTGTGTTGTTTTTCTTTGTGTAAATAAGAGCAAGCTTTTTTTTTCTTAAAATGTTTTCAATCCTGTGGTAAATAAACACTGAAGTAACATTTCATTCACAACTAAAGATAAGTTAAATCTGGTAAGAGATGAGAACATGAACAGGAAGCAAATGCAATTTTGCAATCAGAAGCTTAAGTAAATAATTGGATCACAAGTTTTCAGTAACTGTGCTCCTTGACTACAACAGTGCAATTATTTGCAAGTTTGAGGACAGTATTAACATTATACATGGTAATTAAACCCATTTTTAGACATCATATTCCTCATTCATTTACAAAACCTAAAAAAAAGTCTGAGTCTTGCCTATAACTTCAACTTCATAAATTCAAATTCCTACTTTTCTTGAGGGAAAAAACTAACAAAAAAAACCCTACCAGAACAAAACAAACACACAAAAATACAAGAGTCCTGTGCTTCTCTACTCTTCTGCTGCTGCAGGTTCTTGCAACTAACCTCCAAGTTCCGTAGTTCAGTCAGACATACTATCTACTCTTTCTACTTTCCCACTCAAAAACCTAAACCAACTAAAGCAAATTTTAATTCCATTCAATTCCTAGTTTCCAGGAGTTCCTATTACCTCCACTCAGGACCACATCACTGCCGAGGCTGAAGAGGAGCTTCAGAGGTCTCAGACCAACTTCCTGCTCACAGCAGGCTCAGCTGTGAGCTCAGACCAGCTTATTCAGGATTTTATCTTGTCAGGTCTTGAAAACCTCCAAGTACAGAGACTGCACAACCTCTCTGGGACACTGGATCCACCTGGACTGACTGTCCTCAGAGTAAGAAAATGTTTCCTTATATCCAGCCTGAACCTCTTGTTCCAACTTCCACCATGCACAGCCCATCCTGATAACTGTTCCCCACCGTGGTGGGTGCTGGGGATCTGCTGTTGGCTCTCCCTGGAGCCATGTCTTTCCCAGGCTGAAGAAGTCCCAGTCCCTCAGCCTCTCCTCAAGAGCAAGTACTCCAGCCCTGACCAAGCTGAGAGCCCTCCACTGAGCTTGCTCTCGTTTCTCCTTACCTTTCCTGTACTTAGGGGGCAGGGGGCCTATTTAGACTAATCAGTGACCACTAAAGGGTGACAAACACTTCCCTCCTTTCTCCATTAATGCAGACCAGGATGCTGCTAGGGCACACTTCTGGCTTATGGCTCCATTCCCTCCAGGGTGAAGCACCTCTAAAACAGGCTGGAATATTTCAGATTAAGTAATTTACAAAATGTGAGACAGAATCTTTGACCCAAAGAAACACACCTCTCCAGTGTACAGAGAGGTTTCAGCTATGCAGCTACCTTTACAATACTGCTACCTCCTATGGATAAGATCCCAGTGGGTGTAAGTTACAAAAGTGCCTCCCTCCTCCACCTCTTGGCAAGGAAATACCCTAAAGTGCAGCCAGGATAGGAGCTGAAAGGATATGTCCAATTTTAAAAAATGCAAAGGATATCCTTAAATTTTCCAGGATCACAGAAAGGGAAAGATCTGGATTACTAAACAATTTTAAAGTACTTGCACACTGTGATGTGTGAACTTACGACCTTTTAATTTTAATAAAAACAACAACAAAACACAAAAAAAACCAGCACCACAGAGCATTATTTGGATGCATTTCTTGCAGTTAGTTTTATCCTCCTCTCAGAAGATTGCATATTAGTCTATTTGAAGCAACACTTTTTCACAAACAGGTCTGGATGTGGGGCAAGTTCCTATGACCACAAGGAAGCAGCCACATATCAGAAATCCTCCCCTTAAAGAGGGGAACTAGAGGATGTTGACCCCCTGCTTTCACAAAGGGACAGAAAACACTTTTCCTGTGCAGAAGTATAACCACCTAATCACTCTGATCAGAACGTGAGAGTTTTCATATAATTTAGTATCTCCAGATCTTTCTCTCTGTCATTCAGATGCAGAAACTGTGCCAACCATCTGTGGGTACTTGAGATTAGAGATGGCACCTGCATTTAAGAGGACGCATGTTGATATACAAGGTAAGATTTTAGACTTGGCCCTAAAATATTCACATACCCCTTAGCACACCTCTTCCACCCTATTTATACCACAGGTGAGTCGTGTGACTCTTCCAGTTCAGGCAGTTTTTAAATAATTCTGTCAAGTAGTTCTCAGTTTTGAGGGAGACTTCAGCAACACATGTGTTGCCTCTAGGGATGCAGAGGCTCCAGCTCATAACTGCAACTGGTGTCCCCCACAGACTCTCAAGAGCCACATCACAGCCAAGCTCTAAGTCACTGCTCTAAGCTCTCCTACTCTTCCCTCAAAGAGTCTACAGAGTGCACCTCCACTGCTAAACCAGCAGTTCGTGCCCTAGGAAAGGTACCGGCCAAGCACTACACCTATCCAGAATAACACAGGGCATGCAGCTGTCCAGTACCAGGACACCAAATCATCCAACTCTGAATTATACCTCATGGATGAACTTTCCCAGAAATATGCACCATCACAACCCAAGTGACCTCTGCTCCAGGGGCAAGCCAGTCTCCTCGCCTGTCTGCTCTAATACACGGAAAGCATTTTGCCCCTTCACCAGATATAACAATGCTTCTATCCAAGCTGAAAGTGTCTTGACCAGCTCTCACATCACCAATTACTCCTGCTCCTTCACTTGCAATGTCCAGTCTGTTGGGAGGGCTGGCTTGGGGATCTAAACAATACAAAGAAATCTAATCCCTTGGTTTAGCTCCCCGAAGTAGCTCACTTCAGGGTCAGGTGAGTGCAAGCACAAAAGAACACTAATCAGAGGACAGGAGGAGGTGGAGACAGCAGCTGACTTGGATTAATTTAATTTGTCATAGAACTGTAGCCCCAACTCACGACAGACAGGAATGCTGATATCATGGCAGTGCACCAAACAGCCTTCACAGTGACACACAGTTGAAGTGCAAATCTTAGCAGGCTTTTCTTGAAATATTTCCCCAGGACTAAGGATAAAGAGTTAACAAATTATTATTTAAGCAACCAAAAGGTTTTAGATGTTGCTCATGAACCAAAGACAAGGTTACATTTTACTATCGCTCCAGATTCTAAACATCAAAGTTGTTTTAATCTAAACACAGGCTGAAGTCAGCGGTCAAGAGCACCCGATGTCAAACATTCCCAGGCTATTACTCATTAACCTGGGGAGCCACATGCAGGGCTGGAGGAGAGGCAGCACCCACACGTGCAGGAGAGAGCACATGAGAGCACTCCTAAACTCCACAACATTTAATGAGAAAAACTAATCTGACCAAATAATGGCTCAAGGTCAGGCAGCCAACATAACTAAAAAAAAAAACCAAATCACGTGGCTAACTGAAGTCAAAAAAGCAAAGCAGTTATGTCAAAGATGAATTGGCCTGATGAAGAGTTCTGCCACTGCCCAGGGACAGTATCTCCTTCCCTTTCACAGCCATGCTCACATGCTGCAATGTGATAGCTGGACATGCTGGCTGACCAAACTGAAAACCTGCTCTGGGAAAAAAAAAATAATAAAACTAGTTCAAACGCTTGCTCATAAGCTGTTCCAACTCACTACAGGCCTATATAAACACTAGAGTTAACACAAGATACTGTCACAGTCACCCAGTCTTGCTCTTTTCCTCTTAACAAAAATGCATTCTAAATAATCCTTTGGAGTAGCAAATTTCCTAATAAACAACAGAAAATTTGAAACCTCTAAAAAAATGAAATCTTATGTGTCAGTGCACAGATATCCTTTGACAATGATTAGGACCTAAAGGGTAAGTCTTCACGTATGCATGTTTTATTTCATGTTATAATGTTATATTTTGTTACGCTTCAAATATGCTGGCAGAACATTACTACTAGTAAAATTATCAAAGGCACAACTATGTTCTTTTTTGGTTATGGGTTTTTTCAGGGTTTGGGGGTTTTTTTTGGATTGTATATAATTAGCAGCTCTTCATTCTAACTTCAAGAAAAATCCACTGCTTTTTTGTTTCCAAACTCTCTCATCATACATGTAGGCAAAGATTCAGTAATCAAATCCAAAGAACACATTAAAAGTGAAAATATTTGCATAGTTTCCTGCTTACATTGTTTCATATTCATTAAGCCCTCAAAGGCTTGTTTTCTGTCCCTGCTTTTGCGGTTTGAAAAGCAAAGTTATGTATGTTTGTTCCCCCCTTCCCCAAATACTTCAATCAATAAAGAAACATGATCTTTCTTCCATCCCTTTCCACCTCCAACACCAAGTGGACACTGTCCACAAAAAGCTGAAAGTTGATTATTTTTTTCCCCTCTGGGAAATTCAGGTCCTTTGATATATCCTCTAAATTCCTCAAATAAGTCTTCAACACCAGCTCAGAAAACTCTATTAGACCAGCTCAAGAGTAACAGAAATGTGTGCTCAGAGGAAACCTTCATTTTCTATCCCAGTCCACACTCTCCTGCTGACTCTTCAGGATGCTGCATATGCAGCCACTGCTAGGAGGACATGAGGGACCAAAGCAATAGAGATAGATGCATTAATTTCTCTTTCACACCAGGAAAGTGTGAGAATATTAAAAAAAAAATGAGTGAGAAAAATAAAAGTGTATTTTTAGCTCAGTGGTGCCAAGTAGTGCCCAACCCCTATAAAACCTAAATTAAAAAATCAGGTGCATTTGGTGTCCTTTCTCAAGGAAAGGACTATGTTCACCCTCCATTAAGTGACTGATTACTGAGGTTGAAACAAAGGTCTGTATGGTGAATGCTTGAAAAGAGATACTGCAGAAGAAAGATGTTCAAGGAGAGCTTCCTCACTGTGTTTAGAGCCACATGTGTTCTTGTGGTGTAGGGAACCAAAGCACTGATCTGAAGGAAACTCAGTTGGGAAACTGCCAAGGCAAGACTAGATAAAAAGGGAAATTCCTCTTGAGAACTCCAGGACTGGGAAACCACCAAAACCCTCCTCAGCCTTTCCCACGAAGAATGACAGAGTGGCGGAGTGACAAAGAGTGACATCAGGCTGGCCTAGCCAATGCCATATTTCCACTGTGTGAGCTGACAGCATAGTGGCGGTGGTAGTGGGGTCAAAAAAAATAGATCCTTTGCTTACAAGGCCCCAAAAGTTGGGGAAGTGGCAGCATGAATACAAAATATTCACTAAACAATAAACATTCCCACTTTCAAAGAACTCTCTCAGGTGGAATCAGGAAACTTCTCTCTCGCACAAAAAGAAGAAACAACAAAAAAAATTAGCTGCCACTAGCATTTAGTAACCTCTTGGAAACAAAATCGGTAGTGATTCTATGCAATTCCAAAAACTCAAGGGAACAGGCATCAAGAAGGTGGCAAAGGGCATACTGAAAACACAAGGATTCTTCCTTCACCTCTTAAAAAGGGAATAAGGTTGTTTCATCTGTAATATGCAATATCTGTCCAATGCATTAACTTCAGCCGCATTTCACAAAGGATTTCCAGAAATGGGTCTGAGGTCAAAACTTTTGTCTACAAAGGAAATTAGAAGGAAATTGTAGGAGATAAAGGACAGCTTTAGGTTCTGGCAGCTGTCCAGCTTTGTTCACTTTATTCTAATATTTTTAAGAGAATAAAATAGTGCCTCTGGGGACTGCCACATAGATTACTTCACTCAGGACCATACATCCCACACTACATTTACTAACTCACCAGACCCCTGCACTTGCCCAACAAGTTCTTTCCCACAGCATGAACTGCTTTTCAGTAAGTTATATTCTCCTATTAGGTTTTCAAGTTAACGTTAAAATTTTTTTGGTAGACCAAATACCTAAAGGAAATAAAATGTCTTTCAAGTATAAGACTAACTCTTTGAGAAACATTTTAGATCATTTGAAGAGATTTCATTAAATAGGCTTCTTTCAGTACAACTTGCTCCAAGTTGTGGAGTAGGAACACTCCCTGTAGCACCTCTCTGCAGCAAACAGAGCACATATCACACAGGCAATAAAGACTCTCCATTTTAAGAAGCATATGCTCGGCGCTGCATGCCTTGCCTAATGTAGGGAAGACCGGCCAGTGCTGGCCAAGGAATCATCAGGCAGGCTTTGCCACCCTCCTCCCTGATGTAATTACATATACCTCTGGTGCTCATTACACTGCATTACATCTAACAGGCCTTCAAGACTATGACCAAACTATGGCTTTTAAATAAAGCCTGTGCTAGTAAAATAATCCAAAATATATTTATTCTTTTCAGAGTATGTTTGTTTTCAAAGTATTTGCAGTTATATATCAGGAGTAGGACAAAGGAACAGCTTGAGCTCTGAATCCAATGAGAGTTCAACTAGACTGTAACTGAGGTGGCTAAACATCCCCCATTTCAAGAATTAATTTTTCTTCACTTCCTATGTTTGCTACAGAATTACCCTAAACCCATTCCAACTGTTGTGAGGAACTTCTATCACCTGTCATTTCAACAGTGTGCCTTCCATCTTCTGAGACAAACTGCTCACTAACAGGAGCCACAAGATCTAACAATGCCACTCAGACATCTTCTTCCTTTGGAAGTGCAATTGAATTAAAGTTGCCTCTTAGCAGGAAAAAGTTAACGAGCTATTAATACAAGACTTGCAAGATTTAAACAAATTCTTACTGTTTTCTTTTATTGTGATGTGTTAGAGAAAGCAAGAGACAAAGGTATTCTGGTTTCATCAATCTGGCTTTGGTTTTTCACCCAAAAAAGCACTTTAAGAAATTCTTTGTGTATCTGTTCACCACTTAACTAACCAGTGCACACAGGAGATCCACAGCCTCTAGAACCAGTTCCTGGTGTCCAATCCTTGAGATACCTAAGTCTTCAAGGTCCTGGTGAGAAATCTGTAACAGCTGTTCACCATTTATCTTCTCCCGTTCAAATTTATGGACATACTGCTGCAGGCAATCATCCAGGCCTACCGAAACACAAAAGAGAGACAAGCGGACATCAGAAACAAACAAAACAAAACACAAAACAAAACAGAAAAAGCCTTTCAAAAGGAAGAAATTTTAAGTTCATACAATGTACAATGCAAAATTATGAAATAAACTTGCGGTGTGACTGAGGGTGTACCACGGGAGCACAGAAACAGCACCCAAGTTATGGGGATCTTTGGGTCATGTAAGTCAATGCACAATCTGCCTGCTCCTTGTGGATCAAGCTCAGCCAGTAAGAACATGCCTTTGTTGTCTGCACAGGCAAAGTGACCAAGGGACATACACATCAGAGGAACCCAAACTCTGAGGGGGCATCCAGAGCAACAACAAAAAAAACTGTCCAAAAAAAAAAAAAGTCCAAGGCAAGGCAAGAACAAAGATCTTGCCCAAAGCCCAGTTAAACAAGCAAAGAAACAAAAGCATAAAATGATGAGAAGGAAAACAAACAAAAAAATAAAACACAAAGGCAAAGCAATCAAATGGATGTTTGGCTCAAGTCTCATTATTACCTTGATTTATAAGACCCTGCAGCTTCCTGAAGCAGCCGTTGCTTCCCCTTGTTAAGGATCAACGACACATACTAGTATGAAATCTAACTCATTTTTTTATCTAAAAGTGTTTTTAAAACAGTTTTGACTATTTTGTCCCAGCAATATCCCCCAAATCCTCACTTTAAACTGTTGATTCTATGATTCTGTTCTCTCCAGTAGGTTTTCCCAAGTGATTACAGAAAGTGTTTCTGGGTTTTCATCTAATTTTACTAAGCTTCATGTGTTAATCCTGTTGCCTTGTGTATTTTCCTCATTTCCTCTGTTGTTTAAGAACCTGTGAGCAGCAAGAATCTGGGGGAAAAATTTGGATGGATGTGTTATTTTAAAGATGTTGCAGTGCTCTTGTTACTCTGTTCCCCTTCAACATACTGGGTAAAGCAAAAGGAACAGCCTTAATTAGGTCTGTTTCATAGGAATACACCACCTTCATTTGAAACAGTTGAAATGAGCAAAAATTCAGATTGCACATCTGACATCTACTTTCTATGGGCCACAACAGCTTCATTGTTTCACCATTCCTTTTTAAAAAAAGTTGAACTTTTAGTTGGATAAAGGATGTTTATGCACAACCCTGGCCCAAAAGGAAACCATTGAGATGGACAGGATATCGAACGCAGCAGATGAGAAACACGAACAGCATCCTGAACTACACAGAAATGAGAGCCAAAAGACCAGCACTCAGTTCCACTTGTGGAGCCGCAGTAGCAGCCTGCAAAACAAGCACTCCCAGCACACTCTACCACCAAGAAAACACTTGACACAAATCACAAAGGGGGTTTGAGGAGTCACATGAAACATATTCACTTCAAAACAGAGGCATAAGCAGCCACTGCTCCCTTGCAGTGCCTGCTCACAGCAGATGTGCAGAGGATGGGCTCCCAAAGGCACAGGCTGACTAAACACACACCACTTGCCTTTTCAAGTTAATGAGGACAGACGCCCCTTTACATGACTCGGGTAAGCTTAATTATTAGAGTAAATCAACATCTGGCTGAACAAGCTCGACTCCTCCCCACGCAGAGCTACCAAGTGCACACAGCTTGATTTTTAAGCATAATTATGAATGGGAAAACCCGCATGCAAGACTAACTGAGTGTCCCAGGGCTACAGTTGTTTAGGGTGCACTCTTGTTTCTTCCCATATGTCTTCGCAAAGCTGCACAAATTTGGAAAATTGAGCCTGCTGTTCTCTTTCCCACAGGCACCAAATTCCCCCTTAGGCTACACAAACTCTTTTCCCAGGAAAAATAATAAAAAAAACCTGGCCTTCACTGTTCAACAATTTATTTTTTCAAAGAAATTCACAACCAAGGCTGACATACAGTGCACATATTTGGCATTCCCAATTTTTATTGCTGCCTTGCAGACCACTGTTTCCCATCATTTGCTCTTGTAAGCCCATAGTTTCCATTACAAACTACACAAACACCTAAAATAAAAAACTTCATTCAGCATGCAGTTTAGACTTTACTTTTAAAGGTTTTTTTATGCAGTGTAGTTTTTGTCTACTATCCTTTCTAGAACTCAATTCTCTACTAAAACATGGAGACTCAGATGTATATATCCTTCCCAAGAAATACAACTGTGGCTTTTAGTTCACCTGTACGTTTTTTTAATTCATGCTTGCCCATTCTTGAAGGTCTACTACAACTTGATGGGCTACTTTTAATATTTTTTTTAAATTAAGAGTCCTTAAAAACAGTATTTTTACAATCACACTGTAGGACTGTATTTTACAAAATATTGCAAAATTGCACAAGTTTTGACTCAAAACAACCAACACAGTGGCACAGCTGCTCAGCCAGAGTATTTAAGATCAAGTGACCAAAACTATGCAAAGCAGGAAGTGAAGATAGACCTACAAACTCATTTATTGGTAGATAGTTTAAGATGAGCTTACCAAAATTAGGAACATTGTTATTACTTTTACTAAGAAACACAAGGGGAAATATTAAACATTTTAATTGAGATGCAACCACATTTTATAGCCTATCATTTAATTTTCCATCATATGAATGAAAAGTTTAAACATCAAATGCAAATCAAAAACATCATGTGCAAACCACACTTCCAAGAGGGAAGGGAGAAGGAAGGAAAAAGGACTCATGACCCAGTTCAATAAATTTTAATAATATTTAAGCAAAGTTTTAAAATCAGCATTCAAATGTCACTAGTAGTCTAAATGAACTGCTCGGTCTTTTTCTTCTTCCAAACATCTATATTCTTTCCACGTATTTTCTCCATGAACTTCAGAGCCTTATGGAGACTTGGTATTGCTGATTGCAACGTCCAGATATTGCTGAAGAACTTAGATGAACTCAAAACTATAAAAAGCAAGTCGCCGTTACTTTGATAATTTCTTACATTACTTAGAAAGATACTTTCCCTCACGCCAGGTCATTTTCAACAGTGCAATATTAGCAGGTTCAAGCAATAAAGTAGTTTTCTGTATTTTCGAAAAAGATACAAATAAGACTGACATCGGAAAAAAGGTATCTATATTTATCTCCTTTATCCACTGAAGAGCCTTTCTCAAAGCTAATCTATTCATTTTAGGCTCAAAGTGCGTTTAAAAAGCACTTGTCTCAATCATGTGTGAAATCTTCACATTATTTCTTGCACATACAATAAAACCATGGACAAAAATTATGTCCTTCCTATTTACATAATTGTTAGAGAATGAGGAAAGGTAGAAATAAAAATAGCAATTACAGAATATTATTCAAGTTTTAGAACACTAGTAGCAGAGATTTTTTGGGTGAGGGAGAGTGAGAGACTAGTCCAGTTAGTGTTACGCATGTTGTGAAAACCTTTCTGAGGAACAGCAGCGTAATTTGAACAAAACTCCCTCCCAAATTTTGGCAGGTGTAGAGATGTGCAATAGACCCTAAGAACTGTCTAGACTTTTCTGTCTAAAATAACCACCACGAAAAGCATCCCAGAAGACATTCAATACCTTGCATTCATGCAAAAACATTAGGACAGAGCTTACACTTACGGATTCGCACTGATAGCAATCTCAGCCTGTTTCCACGATTAAGAAAGTTATTTTGTATAAGAATTGAAGGGAAGAAAGAAACAGCTTTGAGGGAGTTAAGGGCGAGGCTTGGGTCCAAGCCATAACTATCGGTTTTCTATTCAGAGAGAATTAACATTTCTATTGTTGAGAGATGCCAGCCATTGAGCAGGACATACCTGACCCCCCAAGAGCGAGAGGTGTGTCTTGTGAGCAGAGTCGATGAGCAGTTTCACGCTTTCTGCTCAACTTCTGCGGTGGACATCACCAAACAATTTACATGCCATAAAGCAACAATTAACTAATGTATTATGGGCACGGCTAACTCACCACCTCTTTTTTTCCTCCCTCACTCTCTTCTCTTGTGATACCACAGTCTACGGAGTCTATTTACTCCGACAGAGCAGGGCAGAGGGGGCGGAGAGCAGGGAAGAGACAGGGCAAGGAACTGAGGAAGGCACGGGGAGGGGAAACTGGAATGTGACAGGGATTGCTTTCCGTACATTCAAGAACTTAAACAGATTCTCAGGGCAGCTCAAAAAACGCCAAAAGTTGACACCAGGAAGTGGGAGGAGCACAAGGCACTTGAGCAGAGAAAGAACTCGCAAGTACAAGACCTTTTCCTTCACATAGCAGGAACATGGGGTCATTGCTCACTGTCTCAAGGAAACAACGCATTATCATGATCATGTACTCTCCCTCTCTGCTGGGCGACTCTAACAAGCAGGCAGCACCTGGCATCTCAGGGCAGAACCAAGGCTCAACTACAACCCACATCCCATTAAGGGGCTCGCCGGGACTTTGGACAGCCGGCTAGAATAGGACTGCCAAAGTCATCTTTGCCTCATCACCTTAAAACTGACCTTCCCACCCAAAAAAGTCACTCTTACTCTGGTCTCCTCTTCAGGGTCTATACAGTTGCCACTTTTATCCTTGCACACATCAACTTCATCCCTCCCAAGCCTTGAAAGATGATCAGTTCTGTGAGAATCTTTGGCATACCCCACTGTATGTGCCATTATACTATCATTTATATTCCAGATCATTTTATAACAGTTACTATGATAGAGGAAATGATGGGAGGAAGCTATTTCCAGGACTGGAAGATATTAATCAAGTAAAAAGCAGGAGGAAATCAAGGCAGCAAATGAACACTAGAAAGAGAAAATAACTACTCCATAAGCAGATGAACCAGCACCTGAGAAGGCAAATGAAAGTTAGAAAAAAGGGTCTGCAAGGCAGCTGAAAGCTGAAGCAGCTCAGTAGGACAGATACAGGGTGAAAAGAAATAAGAAAAGTTCAAGGAGAAGAAAATAAATACAGTTTTCAGAACACAGAGGGAAGTTTTTACACAGTGGGAAGGTTTTACACAGTAACATCACAGATGCCATTCTCCCCTTACAGTATTATAAACAGAACCAGGGATGACTTTAACAAAGGAATTCAAGGTTCTTTAAAAAGAGGATAAAAAATTAAAGCTAGAGAGGTCAGTAGAAACTTATTTCACTAATAATTTGAGCCTAGGTAAGAAGTGACTTTCTAGGATCCACATGCCTGATTGTTAGCCATCATCAATGTTTTCTCATTTATCCTTCCAAAAGTTTCCAGAACAAAAGTTTAGTTGTCAACTGGTGTGAGCAACTTTTAAGGGCCATAAAAGAACTCAAAGGTCTTAGTTTTCCAAGTAAATGTCCTCAAGAGATCTTTGTATTATTGTCTAGTACAAATGTGAAAAAACTTCCTCATTCCACTTTTCACTCTCATGTAATTTCACAATTAGTCATAACACTGTCACCATCTGAAGTATCAATCACTTTAAAAAAAAAAAAAAAACAACAACACAGAATCAAAGAGCAAGAACTGCTTATTATCATCATGAAATAATGTCTCCTGCCTAAACCAGATTGTTTATAGAGCTCTCCTCATGTAGTCAACTGTAAGCAACTCTTCTATGGTTTTGTCCAAGCACCTGCATCCTAAGGAAGCAGGCACAACGTGCTGCCTCACCAGGCACTGGGCATGGCTTTGCTTAGGACAGGCATTGCCAAGAACAGCCAGAATGGTACAGAAGTTTCTTGTCAGTCTCCCACATCACACAGGGATGGTACCAGACAAACTGCTGGGCTCTGCATGCCAGCCAGGATGCAAGGAGCAGCTCTCTCATTAAGGTCACAGCAGGACTGAAGGAAATGGTGAAGCCTTCAACCTTGATAATAAGTGCTTTACTGTCCCCTCTGTAATCCCCCCTGACTGACAGTTGCACAGAAAGGCTTTTGCAGCTTGTTTCTATTTTCAGTATTTCCAACTAATATATTTAGCCTGGAAAAACAGGCTCCACACACAGGCATTCACGTTACCTCAAAATAAATCCATTCATTCCATTCAAATCCATCCATAAATCCCTTAGCTTTTTTTTTTTTTGCGCACAAAACTGAAAGCTTTGCCTTTTAATAAAAGAACTCGTGGGTAAATTTGGGTTGTAAGCTATCCCGACCAGAAGGGAAACAGAGACTATGTTTAACCTTTAGTTGCTCAGTACCGATACAATCTCAGACTGACAGACCTTGTGTTATGCTACACTTTTTATCAGTCCTCCCTACAAAGCCACTGATTGCAACCATTCTGGCAGTGCCTATTACCTTGGTCCAGACAGTAAATCTGAGGACAACTCTAAGCTTTAGCACTTCACAATCATGAAGTATGTCCAGGAAGAATCAAAATAGTTTGCTGAACACTTCCAATACTCCAGAAGTTTTGTAAGGCAAGACTTCTCTCTACAAAAGCCAGAAAAATATACTCTTTTTTTTCTTCAAAAATACTTTTAGGAAACTAAGCAGACAAGGAAAAAAGTTTTACAGAAGAAAATACTTTGGGGAGAAGGACACGATAAAGGCCTATAAAGCCAGAAGTGGCCAGAAAGAACACCAATTGCTCATCATCTCTTCCAATACAGGAATCAGAGAGACAGTGAAGCAAGCACGTAACAAGTCCAAACAAGCAATAAAGGAGTGATTCTTCACACAGCAGTATGCAGTGAATGTCCAACATCCATACACAGGTTCAGGGAAAGGTGAAGAGGTTCACGAAAGGAAGTGCCGCAGAAGTCAGGTCTGACACTGACAGACTCAAACAGAGATGGTCTAAGGCTTGAGGAAGCCTACAGAAGGAAACAGTGTGTCATCTTTCCTCTTACACTGCTCAGGTTACCCCTTTCTGGCAAACATTCAGGGTGGGATACAGCTAGGCAGCACAGAACACAGGGACTATCACAGCTGTGCCACACACAGCACCAAATTGTAGATGGCAGCTTCTCTTTTAATTACTTTTAGAACCGTAGAATGGTTTGGGTTGGAAAGGACCTTAAAGATCATCTATTTCCACATCCCTCCCTCCACCGCCCAGTATGGGCAGGGACACCTTTCACTAGACCAGGTGGCTCAACGTCCCATGCAACCTGGCACTGAACACTTCCAGGGATGAGGCACCCACGACTTCTCTGGGCATCTTGTTCCAGTGCCTCACCATTCTCACAGTAAGGGTCAGGTCCTATTCTAAGACTTAAGAAAACTGTCTCTCTTCACTAGTGAAAGCTACTCTTGGTTTTAACATTTTGTGTAACAGTGACACAAGATATTCCCAAAAAGGCAAAACTCTATACGGAGCAATTGAAGTTGGGGAGTTAGGGGGAAAGAAGAAAAAGCTATACACTGATATTGAATTGTGATATCAATTTAAGCCAAAGATAGAACCAAAGCTTTTACTGACTGGTTAAAAAAATACAGCAAAAAACCAGACCCTAGTAATACTAGGAAATAGATCACAGTGAATCCCATGAATCACACAGCTGCTCTCATGGGTTTAGTAATCCAGCTTGAGATATTAACATCAAACGGAAAATTGCTAGGGTGAATTGATTTATAAATTGGACCTTTGGTTGACAATGAGTGAACTTGCATCAGAACTCCAAAAAGAGATTTGACATGGAGAAATGGCAGTATACAATAAACAGTGAAAAAGGCAATTCTGTAATAGTTGAGAAGTTGATGGTATTTAATTTGAAAATTTCAACTAAAACTCAAAATAGAGTTGACTTTCGTTTCTTTTTAATAGTTCCTTTTCAGATAATGCATGAAAAAAATTGGGGTAGGGGAAGAGAAACTTATTTCTACTCTTTTCCATAGAGGTGTTGTTATTATGACATAGCTTTAAGACTTCAATTTAAAATAACCAGAACACAGCCTAATAGAGCATAACATCATACAGGTTTAACCAAAGAAAGTTTTTTTATAAAAGAGATATAAGCATGAAGACAGTAGGTCAGACACACTTCACTACACTGAAAAATAGATCACTGTGCCACAACCAGAGAGAGAAACTAAAGGCTTTTCCAATTTGACAAGGCATTCCTCCTAGACATGAAAAGTAGGCTATACCAGGAACAAAAAAGTTTCATTACATTCCCACCAGTTTGAAGGCAGGTGTCAGAACACACATGCAGTCATGCTTTCCACCAGCAGAACTGGACTGGATATCTGTGCAAAGCTGTGAGGCCCTAGGCCACAATCCCGTGTGGCTCTGGTGCCACCACACTCACTGGTATCACCTGCTTCCCTAAGAGACTGACTCATCGGTGAATATTCAGCCATTAAGTATCACTTGGCTTCTAGGGGTGAAATTTTGACTCACCTGGGAGAGAAAGGGAAGAGATGAGACACCCTCTTGTTCAGGAGCTACCACTCGGCCCCAGGCAGCCAGACTCCACCATGCTACCCCAAATACTCATCTTGGGAAAAAAGGGGTTTCCAAGAAAGAAGAACCACAAACGAGGGTTCATACTCAAATACCTGGCAGCACAATGTCTTGCTGCCAGCACTTCAGCTGTAACTCTTTGCTAATCCCAGCCACCACCAGAGAAAAGATGGCTGACGAGAGAAAGACGAAGGACGAGAAAAGAAGAAAACAGAAGCACACTACTTTTTCCTACTGACCTTGGTATATGTTCTCTGCATGCATCAGGGATTAAGTTCCATATGATGCAGTAGCTTCACACAAAGCAACACTCATGCTTTGGTTTTGTCTTTCAAGAATCAACTGCATCACTCACTGACCAACCACGTTTTGCAAAATCAATCTTTCTAAGCTTTAACAGATTTTGTATGGCACATTACATGAATGAGATGGAAGCAGAGCATATCCATATGTTCTGTGCAGACAGACCTGGCACTCTTAGTTTCAACAGAACATGCGATGAAAGCCAACACTCAGCAAATGCACGCAAACACATCATTAAAATAGAGAACACACCTGCTTTAGGCAGACAAGCCCAAATACCTTCCTAGCTAATGCCACAGGATGTCTTCAGGGACACTTCTGACAACATCCTCCCCCACTTCACAGTAAAAACAATATCCTACTTGTGGCAAGGTACAACTTGCATTCATCTGCTGGGTGCAGCACAAGCAAGGCAATATGAACCAAATAAAATGGCAGTATCTTGTAGCTGTAATGAGGCACTTTTATTTAGTCAACATTTGTTGCTCCAGTATCAATTAAGAACTACTATAAACTCCAAAAAGAAACAAGAAAACATCTTTTTTTTCCCAATATACCAGTACATGCAAAGGTATGCCTATTTGTCGGTTGGCTGCATTTAAAACAGTGGTAGTTAAATGGGTTTAGAATGGCTCTCAACTGACACAGCAGCACTTCAGCCAGCACAACCCAGATCTTGTTATTCTTTCTCACCCTAATGCTTTACCATTACATCTAGCAACCAACTTACACCCCCCCCAAAATAATTATTTTAAACCCACAGAGATTGGCACAGCATATTGTAGTAGACTACTGCAATGGGAGAAAAAAATGCACATTTTAATAAAAAACAAGGGGGTTTTAAATAAAAAAGATTGTTCTTGAACTAATTCATGCAAACTCTTTTGATAGCCATCACACCCAGTGAACATAACCTAATCTTTGTCACAACCTAATAAAATCATTTTGCTGGTGAAGACACGACTGACAGCGTCAGCAAATACAGAGCTTGTAGCACAGTAGAAGGATAATCACTTGGTGTGACTTTAAAGTTGCATACATTATGTGAGGCAAGAAAGACAACCAAATACCTGTACTGAGAGAGATGTAAGAGGACTTAAAATAATGCCAGCTTCTTCCTACACCCTAAAGAAATCTCTTCTTTAGTGGTTTGCAACTCATACGGTGTCTAATCAAAAGATTTTGCTTAGACAGGGCATCACCAGAAGTTAGTTACTTTATTATACCAGCATACAGAAGCTTCACTAATTCCACTCACACACTGAGTGTAGAACAGCTCCACATACATCAGAATACATTAATATGTCCTATAGACTGTTAGTGACACAACACATCATCCTCACGTACTGTGTCAAAATTCTGACAATGAAACTTTCACCAAAGTTTCAATGTGGGGAATCTCTTCCACCCTGGGTTTGAAAACCACACTCTTCTTGGACAGCCACAAGTTGTTTCCTAACAGCTCAAAGAATCACTAAGTCTTTCTCCAGCAGAAAACAAAAGCAAGTGGTAAAATCAAAAGCAAAAAGTAGAGAAAACCAGATGATTCCAGTATTCATTTTTCTCAGCCCACTAAGGCTTTTCTTCACCCTAAGTACACTTTAAGACAGGCTGGCCAAGACATTTTAAATTGTACTCAGACAGGAGTTTGCAACTTCCATAGTCACGGTAGATCTGTTCACTGAAAAACTGTTTTGTTTCATTGATGAAAATAACAGCTTTGCCTAGGCACAGTAGGGTTTTGGCAAGAATGAAAGCATAGTGGTACCTGGCCATTGAAAGCTGCAGTTGAGAAAAATCTACACCCAAGACCTTTGTCCCTCCCTCACACAGTGCTTGGCTTTATAGGGAGTCAATCCCCCTCACCATGTGCTCCTTCCTGTACAGGGCACACAGGATGAAGCACCCATGGGCATACCACAGCACTTGTCCCTTCTGCAGTGTTTGTCTCTAGGTGGCAACAGGAACTGGGGTGGGACAACAATTGCCATTTCAGCTTCAGGCTGGTCCAGCACTCTGACTCACTCTCTTAGCAAGGAGGCCTCGTGCAGGAGAACAACACAACCTTGAACATTCATTGGATCCCAGATGCCACAAAGAGATATACAGTTGGTTACCGCCAACTCACTTTTACCAAAAACTGAGGTAAAGCTCCCCCACGTCACCAGAGAGACTTGTCCCAGCCACTTAACACCAACATCTTGCAAGCAGAAGGCAAGCCATGCTGATGCCTGTGCCTCAACTACTGCAAGAGGACTTTAGAAGCCCAGCATCAGCAGCTTCAGCCAGTACAATGGGCTGCAAACTGGAAAAAGACATAGGAGGACACAACCCAGTCTGCCAATTCTGCCGTGGAACTGCTGCAAAACACAAGGGCAGAAAGATGCAGGGGGTGTGGAACAAACAGCAGAAAATGGCACAACTACGGCCAGGAGAGCTCCTCTATCTGAGACCCAGCTCACACATCGTGAGACCCCCCACACGCTCCTCACTAGACTGGCTGCAGGCCCCACTCAGAGACCTGGATTTCCTCACACCCATTAACAGCTCCAAAGAGAAGCCTGAAAGAAGTCTTACTGCTGCTACTAACAGATACAGATGTTTTCACTAAATCAATGCAACCGCAGAGGAAATACATTTCCCAGAATTTTCCAACTCACACAACTATGCTGAATTTGTTGTGTGGGGGTTTTTTTTATACCACTATTTTAACACACACATTTTACAGGAGAATTTTTACTCAAAGTAAGTCTTTAAAAAACTACCATTTTCTAACAGAAGTATAGTAGCACTGAACATAAAATAGTTTCAATGTTAGCTATGGAGTCATTCACAAGATTACAAGAACCAGATTTTTTTTTTAAGGGAAAAAAATTAATTCTGTTTTATTGTTCAAGTGAAATACATATTGCAGCATAATCCATAGCAGGAATAGGAAATTGTTTCAGTCTTCAGAGGCAAAAACTCTAGAAGCTGTGGAAATTATGGAATTTGGACTCAGTCTGTAATTCATGATGTATGGCTGAAGACCACCTCTTTAGTCTCATTCTTCCCATTGTCCATTTCACTCCTCTCTTCAACACTCCTGGTCCCCTTCTTTTTCATCTCTGAATCACAGAATGGGTAAAGTTGGAAGGCACTGCAGCGGGGTCTTCTGATCCAATCTCCCTGCATCTGCACCATGCTACCTACCCCTTGCCAGAAAACCTTCCAGGTCCATAGCAAAACTGAGGAAAACTACAGGTGATGAGGGGGTCCCACAATGTGGTCTGCCTGTATCTGAGCATACTCTGGGAGGTGTGCCAGGGCACCAGAGAAACACCGCAAATAGCAGGCTGGACGAACATTCCCCATCCCTGACACACTAGTGCACCACCTGGCAGCAAATGACACCAGGCAAGGCACAGGTTTGGGGAAATATAGGTGCCATATGGGGGGGAACCAGCTGCGGGACTGCATTTGGCACCACGGATTTAAGGAATATAAGGCTCTTTAATAAGCAATGGGACATTTGACAAAAGACAGTGAACGCCACAAAAGGACGGACAGTGAGTGTGGTGTGGGATGTGGGGTTGCACAGCTTGCCCTGTAATACATGGTCCTACACAGACTGGTTAGCTGAACAATCCTATACGACCCTCTAAACATTTGCTTGGAGAGCACAACACATAACACAGGTGGAGAGGCTCTCAGCAGCATCAGTACATGAAGTTCTTCCCGCATGACACTGCTCTCACCATACCCCAAGACAAAATATTCAAGACACACCAAGTGCATTTACTTCCCAAGTGTTCAAAACTGGCTAACCTGTGTCACATCTCCGCCGCAGGTTGCTGGTCACACTGGTCTTCTGGGCCCCAGATGTTATTACCATCATTTTGTATAATATGTGACCTAATACATATAAAATGTGAAAAAAACATGTAACTTCTTAAAAACTGGTCCTTTGCCAGTTTTCACTCCAACCCTCACATCTCCGTAATCCAGTTTTCCAAGCAGCAGACATAAGAAGTTAACCTTACAAAAAGGCAGCTCTCTACCATTGTACTTCTCCAGTTTACCTAACATCATTATTACTATAAAGTAATTCATAATTGAATTCAAACAATTTTCACAACAGCACTAGACATATAAACACTCATGGACAACTTAATGAGCCTTTTGCCATATAAAGTCTTGGAATTTCAATTGTAATGTTAATGCATTCACAGTAACACAAAGTTTACACCAGCACCATCACAAGATGAAACTTCAAGGTGTCAAAAATTCAAAGGTATATGAAAGAGGAAGTGTTTCTGCTTCACAGAGAGTTAACCTCAGTAGAATAGTCACCTGTATTTCCACCTATATTATCTTTCACCTACTGACACTTCAAAGCAGTGCTTTTTCAATTCATTATTTTCATGCATTTAACTATTCTCTTTGTCTACATGGTATCACTGACTTCTTATGAATAATCAATTTTTCCTCATACTGAGATTTTTCTGCACCACTAAACAGTTGGGTGGGGTTTTTTTGTTTGTTATGATTTTGTGTGAGTTTTTTGTTCGTTTTTTTCTTATTTTAAGAAAAATGTTACATTTAGAGCTTGTTTTAGCAAAATATAATCTTCTTTGTAGGTTAACTTTTTTTATTAGGGATGGCTTTCATACCAAACTAATCACTGTTTTTTTTAATAAAATCATCATTCCCATGCTTGTGTCATTCAACACAAATTCAACAGCTGAAAGGACAGGAACTGGTAGATAAGGAAACCCCTATACGAGGCACAAATAGGTAGATACCTCCTAAAACCCTCAAGACATTCATGGAGAAAATGTGTTAATCCAGTGGCTGATCAACCCTGTAAGCACCATATTTCTCCTGCATCCTAGAAAAGACTATTCTCTATTTCAGTTACGCCAAACTTCACATCAGCCACTCTAATGCCGTATAGTAATCAAGGGGAAGGATTTTCTAAATTAGATTTTAAATAAGGCTGGATGGATTGCACAACATTTGTGAAAGTAGTACACAACCACTTAACAGCCCCTCTTTAAGAGATTAGTAAGTGGACAATCTCCTCTTAAAGCTTTGAGTTCTGTATTTGCAAAACAGATGCACGAAGGGATGAAAATCCCATAAATGGTTTGCATTCTTAATGTCTGACACAATTCAGCCCACGGGGAGCACACTACATGTGCACGTGCATGCAACCTTACACAATAAAGCCCTGATGCTGAACCTGTAACATTACTTTAAACACCAAAAATAACCTACTGTCCTCCTGCTGCATTAAACAGGTGCAAAACAGGCTAGAAACACACAGATGCAAATGCTGTCCTAAAAACAATGGTTGCAATAATTTTTACACCTGTTTTTTAAACTCAATATGCTCCCCTCCCCAATTTCTATTTCTACAGCCACCTAGACATTTTCTTATTTTTCTTCTACTTACTGCTCCACTTACATTTCAAATAGCATAAAGTTTAAAGAAAAAAAAATCAAGCATCCTCTTAGTGCTCAGATTTTTTTTCAGTACCAAGAATATAAGTAATGAGAAGCATTAAAAGCAATGTTTTGTGTGAAACTGAGTGTCTTGTATAGCTCTGTGACTAACATTATACTCGAAGAATGGGGTAGAAAGAAGAACTAAGTTATATTTTATGAACATTGTAAAATTTTCAACACTTTTCTTGTCCCTGAAATACTGATTTGGAAGAAGCCTAGACACTTTATCCTAACATTTACGCTGTTTTTTAAAAATGTCATCTGATGGGTATACGGGCTGTTTGAAACCGGAAGGCACAAAAACTTAGAAGCAGATGTTTGCCCATTAACAAAAATATATTACATCCAATCTAGAAATATCAAAAGTTTTATTTAAATGCAGTTATTTGTTTGTTTTGACCAACTTCAAGTTGCCTGAGTAGCCTCTCTCCTGGATGCATACTGTATCCCACGTATTACAGAGCCTTATTTCCAAGCAACCTAAAGAGATCAATCTCCTCAAGTCCTCAGATTGGACTCCCGCAACTCAGTTTGCCACATGGTCTGTACTGTGTAGCAATCTCCAGTCAGTGATTGACTTGGCAAACTTCCAAATCATAAGAAATTGCTCACTGTGCCCAAAGAAGTACTTGGAAACGTAAATTCAGAAGTAGTACTTCGGTAGGGTACTTTGCAACAGAACTTGCAACCAGGTTGATCCTCTTTAACCCTTGAGAGTGCCCTTATTTGTTAACTTTATGGAGACAGGCTTTTAAGATGGCAATTTATGGAAGTTTGTTGGATCACTCTTTATTCTTCTCTTACAGGCACTGTAATGACCTTATTTACACCCAAGTTAATCATTAAGTCTTACAGAAGGTGAGGAATGGTGGGGGAAGGGAAGAGAAGAGGGTGCAGAGGAAGAAGGAAGAGGGTTTATTTTCTGAATTAAAGGCATTAGTGATATTTAGAAGTTACTGAAACAGAAAAGAAAATGTCTCACACATTGATGTCTGTTTACTCAGACTTGGCTTCACATTTCCAAACCGAGACTGCTGTTGACAAAGTGACACCTTCCCCATGTCCTCTCTACTAAAACTTCCAGGAAACCCACCAGCTCCAGCAGTGCCCTCCACACCAGTAATAGGGACCCACAAGCAGAAACTTGTGAACAACTTATTTGCAAGCTGTCATCACAGAAGCCATCAAGCACTCCTGTCTTCTGCTTTTACCATTAGCTGGAAAAGAATGAAGGCTCTCCATACAACGGCTAAAACAATTAAATTTAAAAAAAAAAAAAAAAGCTTGCTGCCTGTTGTCACATCTACAAGCATCTTCTTTACTGAGGGGAAAAAACCACCAAAGACCTCTGAAAACTGTTGTGAAACAGCCAGGAGAGAACTAAGTTGTGTCAAGTAAGTGACAAGTTACCTAAGTAAGACCAATGTGACAGAATATCATCTAGGAAAGATCACATTAACAGGAAAATACAAGGAATAAAGGGAAGTACAGCCCCAAGAGGAAAGTTGATGAGGAATTACTGTTGAAAGTCTTCATTGTAGACATCCACCCCAAAGAGACCATTTAACTGACCTTTAGACAGTCACACTGCTTCAATTGCAGCAAGCACAAAAATTTCTTTGCATTATTTTCCTCTCTTAATGTTTATTTCCAGTTGACAGAAGTAGCAGTACCTCAAAAGCAAGCAACCCACAGGAGAACACTACAAGCATATAATAAACAGGGCAACATAGAAGCCTTCTTATCTGAAAGTTACTCTCTCTACATATCCCATCCCACTCATGTGAAACAGGACAGACATTTATTTCACCCCAATGTTTTCAATTCTAAGAGATATAAAACTGTCATCAACCTCTTGATCTGCAGACACCAAAATTCAACTCCTGTTACCCATCTCACACACACACTAATCCTGCTGGAAAGCTGCTGGAATGAGAGCCACAGAAACCAAAAACACGTATTTGCCTGCAAGCCAGAGTCAACAGCAGCTCCTCAGTCCCTGTCCCTAGAGGGTAAACTGCTCAGGCCTGGAGAGCTTAAGGATAGAGGGGACAGACCAGATCCCTACCCACCTCTATGCCAAAAGCCCCAGCAAGGGAAGCCTTTAGAGATGACCGCATGGTAAAACTTCCTTGCGAAGCAAAACCCAACTTGAAAAACAAACAACCCATCCTACCTGGAGGCAAAAATCAACCTCCAGTCCATTTTATCCAGAATTGGGCTTCCATCAGCCCATACATATCAAGCCTCTGCCTATCTGGTTTACTGTTGCAAAGAACTTCACAGCAGCACAGAGAACTACACTTCCAAAGGAACAAAACAAAAGCAAGCACAAGCACAGAATTCAGTCACATGCAATATTATTATTAATCACAGTATTTACACAATGACTGCAGGCAACACAAAAGCACTGTCCCTCTTCAAAGCATGCCTCCTGAGGTGACTGCTTCCATGCCTTGTCAGCTGTAACAGGTTATGGCCCTTCCATGAGAAAAAAAAGTCAACATCTTTGCAGCAAGAATATTTTTATACTCATTATTGGTCTTTGCTGGCCCTGAAAACAAATACCATCCTTCAACAGGTCAAGAACAAAGTTGTTTCATTTTCCAAAAGCAGTAACAGTACACTCTACATTACTTGTTTGTGTGTCTAGCACACGAATCCTGAGAGCTCAATACGAAGCAACAGCCCCTCCCACCCTACGGCCACCACACAATTTAGAGCTTGTCTTTTAAAAGTTACAAGGTTTTCGTGGTTGAAGGAGTAGCTCATTAGTCACCAGAGCTCCTTTTCTTGAACTCAGACAATTAACACTCTGTTGCCTGTTCCCACAGTGGAAACAAAAAGAAACATTGCAAAACTGCCTGCTCTTGTCTCCCAACAAGAAATGGGGTGATCCCTTTAATCTGGTTTGGCTGCCTTCTCGCAGCACCATGTGGAACTGTTTTGGCTGATTGCAGCAGGGTCCATTACTCACATCTGCCTCTCCTTTGTGTGTGCACCCTTGCAAACACTGTGATTACTGTTCCACCCATGAGCAAGTCAGGGAGCAGCCTGCTGCAAGGCAACAGCTGATGCAGTTGCCAGATAGCCAAGCTTTTGGATGACAACCTCCTACACGGTTACAAAACACGGATGCCTAGCACCTTACGGTCTGACAGTCACCAGGGAAGTACAGGCACATGAGAATCACCAGTCATCAGTACCTGCTGATGAATGACAAGCTGAATGGCTTTAACAAGCCGAATGACATGACAGTAACAGAAAAATGCTGATGGTGCATACCTCTTTCCATCATGGACAGATCCCCAGGAGTTACTACTGCATTATCCTAGGAGATGCTGTCATTACTCAGATGCATACGTTACTTCATTTTGAAAAGCTCCACAACATTTCCAGCAGGAATTCTATCTTCTTAAAAGTTACTGTTTGCATTATTTTACACAGCCCTCGGAGTGCCTTCCATGAACCAGGACGTACTGCCTTGAGGCACCCAACACAACAGGCATTTTAAAGCACATCACAACTGGGTCAAAAAACAAGGTTAATCAACTGAGCAGTCAAACACCTAATCTTTCAGCTTCTCTATAATTTTATAATCACTTTAAACATCTAAAGCAATTGCTTGAAACAGCTGCCTGAGCCATTTTCATTATTTCACATCTTTCAGCCCTAGTTATGATGCTACTTAGCAAAGTAGCAGAGACCTCAGAGTTCAAGTGCAACACCCCAACCATAACAAAGCCTAAGATCATCAGTGGCAAAGCTGAGGGCTCTGTCTGAATTATACACAAGTCCAAAATACCATTAAACTGACCAGGAGACCTACCTCCTTCCTAGATGAAAAATAGAACAGGAGAGGGCAGGGAAGAGCCCTACAAGTACATCAGCCACTCCATCTGACATCCACAGTTTTTGTGATGATGAAGAGGCAAGAGTGTGAGCAGACAGTCTACCCTCCTAGTGAGGTAGTGTCAAGATATTTCTGACCTTCTGGTGAAGCTCCAAACAAGTCTCCCTTGATACTTTTAAGCCACTGCAAAGCACCATCAAGTATTTGTAGGGAAGTCAGGCAATTTGATTGATGGCTATTTGCCTCTTTCTCACAGCTAAACTGGGTTGGGGGGGGGGGTTGTTGGTTTTTGTTTGGGTTTTTTGGTTTTGTTTTTTTGTTACAGAGCACAAATTTCTTGGTCCAACCTCTAGACAGTGCATAATTCCTAGGTGCAAGAAGAATCTCAAGGGAGGGCCCATGCATACATGGCTATCAAAGCTGCTAGGGGGATAATGTAGGCAGTATAAAGTAGTTTAAATCTTAAAAGAAAATTAGTTTTCAGAAGTTAACACTTTTTTGAGAACACACAATGACAGGGAAGAATATTAAAGAGTAAAATATAATTCAGTAGAGCCACAAGAGATAATTATGCTTCCAACCATCATTTCAATGCTCTCTTAACCCTTGGAAAATTGACGATGATATTGGACAATAAAATTTACATGCATTATGCTCAATTATACATGTGTTAGAAACCACACAGTCCATTCAGTATTCTGCAGCAACCAAGCCATGTTAATTTGAGTAAACCTTCAAGTGCGCATACAACCTGACAATCCTGGAAATTATCATTTCCATGAAGGGCAACTCAACAAAAGTCTCCAGACATGCCTTGCACAGGACTGACTCTACTGAGAGTTGGGATTCCTTTCCAAATACATCACCTTGAGAAGACAGTAATAATATTACTACAATAAAAGCTGGCACATGCTGTTGGTACTCGTACCATGGCCACATCCAGTGGGATTGTCCAATTGTCAATTGTCTTGTTTGAAGAGATAATTTTATACACCAAAGATGCTAACTAGCTTGGAACCTAGGCACCATGATGTGGTCTGAGAAGATGTGTTATGAGGAGATAAAACCAAAACCAGCAAGATATAAAAATGTTATTGGGAGGTTTGATTTCCAAGTCCTTGTTTCAATCATATATATATTTATTTATCCAATGTTATTGTCTGAAATAGAATAAAATAAAAGCAGTGTTACACCAGGGACACTGTCAAAACAATGTGTTAAGTTTAAATTAAGACAAGAATTGCATAAGGCAACAAAAGAACACTTCATCAGCTCCCAGTGGCTTTGTTTCTCAAGGCTCTACTTCAGTCATCTTCTCTTCATGTTTTAAAATCTGAATAAAAGTACAATTGGCCAGAATCCTACCAGTCAGCATCACTCTGGTACACATAGTCTCAAAAAGCAGTAAGGAACCAAATATTAAATTAGCATGAAGCTATCATAAGAGCAACCATAAAAATAGATCCCCCCCACTACTCAGAGCGCCCACTGGCAGTGAGTACCTGCTGTGTAAGCACAGCATCCATCTCAGTCCATCCATCTGAATGCTCCAGCCTTGGCACTGCTGCATCAAACCCACACTTATCCTCACAAATCAGCAATGAAACTCATTCTCAGTCAAATGCCAATATTATATGTTCCTCCAAGATTATCCCTAAATTATAATCATAACTGAGGGCAAAATATGTTCTTACCAGTTTGGTTTTTTTTAATGCCTAACATGTTAGAAGGATATAAAACCAAAACCAGCAAGATATAAAAATGTTATTGGGAGGTTTGATTTCCAAGTCCTTGTTTCAATCACAAATAGATTTATTCACCCAATGTTATTGCCTGAAATGGTGTGAGGTAGGTATAGTTATGAGAAAAGATGAACTGTTTTGAAATACAAGGAAACAACTACAATGCTTTTATGTTGACACAGGGATTATATTTCACAAGAGGTATAACATTACACCCTCTAGTAAAAACAAAGTCCAAATACTACAAGAAATTCTACAAACTTTGATGAAAAAGAATACAAACATACAGAATTCATAGCATATTTTTCTTTTGTCTCCTCTTTCTTCCAAAGTTTCCATTACAGCTCGCCTTAGGAATGCCAACAATTACTAAGTGTAACTTTTTGCATAATACTTTGTAATTCTCTTTGGTGAAACTGACAGAATACAAACAGAATCCAACACCTTGCAAATGATGGAAGTGAAGCAGTGAATACACATCTTGAGCAGAACCAGATGGGGAGGGAAGGAGAAAAAAAACAAGTCTCATGTCAGAGCAGGTATCTGTATTTCACTAGGTTCTCACTTTTCCTCTGCAGTACTCTCTGGGCATATCTCCATCCACTACACATGTCTTTCAGGCCACATTCTTCAGGCATGTCTGAACTTGTTCTTAGAGCCCTCCTTACTCAGGGCAACTCCTATTGTGGGGGGGGAGGGCAGAGGAGGGGAAATAAGTCTTCATCCCTTTTTGTTCCCTTGTCCCTCCCCACCCCCATGGTCAAGCACACACCTCAGCAGTGCAGTGCTAAGACACCTCCTCATGTAGAGAGTTCTGCCTCCTGCAAAACCTTGAGTTTTTCTCTTCTGGCTTGAAAAGCACCTGTACCAGAGAAGATCTCTTTTATTTAATGACAAAATGGGCTTATGGCAGAGCTTTTAATAAAGCATTCACCCAGCCAACTTCATTTTGCTAAAACAAGACTCTGTGAGATACAGAAACACAATGATAAAAGGATAGCAACCTAAGCACAACATTCATTTTGCACACCCAAGACAGAGACATCAGGTTGATTAGCCCAGAAGCACGTACCAACACTTGCTTAGCAGAAGCCTTAGCCCTTGATGAGCACCAATTAAGTTCTTTGCTTTGATCAAGGTGCAAGATAAGATCACATTTATGCCACAAAGCTTTGATTGCAACAGCACACCATACACTTTGCTTGCCTACACCTAACTACTCGTAAGAAACAATCCAAAAAAATATTTTGTCATTACAGTGACAAAGAACATTCTTCATACAAAAGGGTATATAGAGAAGCACCTATAAGAAACTACTTTAACACAGCACTAATACAGTATTACAACAGAATTCAGACAGATGCTGAACGCATGACTGTAGACCAGAGTTACAGAGGTCAGCGATCTGATCTCACCAAACCAAGCACAGATGCTTAGTTTTGTCCAGCATGTGTGATGTTTGATGAAAATTAGCTACATTTCACAATATCACAAATACCTATTTTAGTAGGTAATGAATGTCTAAAGCCAGTGAAACAGATCAGGCTGATTCAGTGTACCTCCTGCAGATCCTCCAAGCTGTGAAATGTTATTGCTTGTACTCTGAAAAGATGGAGGCACGCATACGGAGACCCACAGGCAATTTCCTCATGCAAAGGAAGCACAGCCCAGGGATCTGAATGATAGACCCAGACTCCAAAGTTATCTCATGCTGCTAATGAGAACCCAAATGACACAAGGACTCTGTACCACGTCTAACATCAGTCACAGACCCACAGTCAAACAGCATTTTTATTTGCATCTCCTGTCTCTTACTGCAGCCCTGTGATCAAACACACTAAAATCTTGAGCTATCCCATGACCACGAGCAGCTGGGGCCTGAAGAACTACCATAAATCTTTGAGAGGTTGCTATAGAGACCCCAGTTCAATTAACTCCTGTCCACCCTTCCTTTTTCTCTCCTCGAAAGTGCCTTGCCATCATCAGTACCTCGTTACCTCCTCTTTTTGACAGGACTTAGATATTCGGGGTGTGTGGAGGACAGCAAGGAGAAACATGCAGATACACCATTCTTCTAGGAAGGAAAGACTTGACTGTGTGATACCATCAGGAAAAGACAAGGTACAAATTCAGACCAGTATCATCATTTCTATGGAAAATATACCATTGAAATTAACTTTTTCCACTTAATTCACAGAGGCACTGTTTAGACTTATTCATTAATATGCCTTCTGTGCAAAGCATCAGTGAAAATCTTGTCCTAAGATGATACAGCAAACCAAAAACTGAGCAGTCTTGCCACCTCTTCTGCAGCTCTCTGTGACTAGTCATCATCTGTTAGACATGACTGGAAGGAGCTCCATGACTTAAACCAGGCAACTCAGAAATTTTGATTTAAGAGACAATGAGGAACAAACAAACACCACTCAAAAACCCCCACATATTTAGAGTGCTTGATAGCAGGCTGTATGCACACATCACTCGTAACTGCAATTCATCCTGCAGCACATGTTGAGCAACAGCTTTTTTGTTGGGGTCTTTCACTAAAGAAAACGAATCATCATGGCAAATTTCAACATACATTTTTATACAGTGCTCTGTACTTTGTCTTCCTGTAGCTTTTGCAATGTGCTGAAGAGTGTTAAAACAGGGAGAGGCACGATTCCCGTTCAAGAAGATTTGCATGCTGAAAACACAGGGTTCCAGGCAAGAAGTGCAAGGAAGGAAGGAAGACGTAACAAGAGTTCTGGAAACCTGGAGCCCGTGCAATATCTCATCAAAAATGAGGCTTTTCCTACAGAAGTCTCCAACAACAGATACAAATTACCTCCTGTCTCTCTAGGAAAAGTTTTAAAGAAAGATTGAGAAAAGCAGCCTACACACTGGCCAATCTCTGAACCTTTAACTAGGCAGGTTTCACTACATTCTATAAAGTTGCAATCAATTTTCCACTAATGCCTGTTGTAATTTTAGCCATTAAAACGCTGCTTTTCCAGACATTATGCTGACAGTATTCAACTTTTAGACTTTCTGATGTTTGGTTACAGTACTTTGAACAGCAACTTAATGGCAAATAAACAGAGCTGACTGTGAATATGAAAAGTTCAACCAGAAAAAAAAAAATCACAACCCAGACAGCTCAAGAAAGTGCAACACAGCAAAAAGCATGAAAACGTGATCTAAACACATAAACACATAGGCCACCTCTGATTTATTTTTCCATACACATTCACTCAGCAACAATGCATGAGTAATTTTAAGACTGCAGTAGCACAAACTTGTTGTGCAAGTTTTCACTTTGTTTCAACCCACAAATAAATATAAGTAGATGTATTTAGTATATTTCACCTTTTCATAGTAAAACATTATGGGCAAGCTCAGATCTGCAAAGAGTAGTTATTCAACACCATTTTCTGGTCTATTTAACAAATACTCATACAGAGTATTTTTTAGGTAACCAAGTAAACATTAGGAAAGAGGGAAGAGATTCTTCTGTATCCCAGTTATGGGCAGCTCTCCCTGCTATTCCTCACCAAGAGCAACATACTCTTGTCTTACAAAATAACCAAGGGTTTCTTAGTGTTAGATTTTCCCAAATAATTTGAACTCAACAGCATTCACTTGAGAGTGCCTAACAAGAAAAGCTAAAAAATAACTCCAGTGCTAAGCATCACCCATAATTGTTTCTGAAACCCAGCTCGGGTTTGCAGCTCCCAGCACACAGAGTTAAAAAGACCAACCTTGTTGAATTCTCCCTGGGTAAGCAAGATAGCTCTAAAAAAAGAACACCAGGCCCTCACAATTAATTGCAAACTATTAATAAATTAGCATCTTTCTCCCTCTTCTCCCAGACATATCTATAAATGTAGTTGCCCAATAGCTTTACCAGGAATGGAAATCTGAGTATTTCCTGACATAACAGATGGAGGAATAAGTAATGTCCATGAACTACTGAGAAAGGGAATAACTGAACCTGGAGTGCAATAAAGAGCCCAAAGCAGACACGTGATCCCCAGCCAGCTGAGTCTACAGCTCCAGCGAAAAAGGCCAGACTGTAATGGAGCCTCACAAGAGAGGCTGCTAGCCACAAGCACGTCAAACTGTCTTTACCGTGTAAAATTCAGCTTGAAGTCACAACTCACGTAAGTATGTGAAGCCTGGGGAAAGGGGAAAGAGACAGATCAGGCTGCAGCAAACAAAGAGGAGGCACTGAGATGTTCCCTAAGACGACAGTGACATTTCTCACACATAGGAGCTCTATGCCAAACTCTGCTTTCCTCTTCCTCACATCCTTTGAGGAATGACCTTAGCTGAGTGGTTTCAGCAGCCAGTGGTTTCCGAGACCAGAAAAAGTTTCACCATACCATCAGTGGTTGTTATGTCAGTAAAATTAAGTCACTTTTATACAGCGTACTGCAGATGTCCTGCAACTTCTATGACCACTCACCTGCCTTGCAACAACCTGAATAACTCTAGGAATACCTCTTGAGGAACTCTGGAGAAACTCAAGCACACAAGAGAGTTCTGTGATATACAGGTGAGGACTTTGAGCCCCCAAGCATCTTACACTGTACAAAAGCAAGATCATAAGTCAACACTATCCAGATGTTAGGCTGTACCACAACAAGGATCAACCCAAAACAACCCAGAGAAACAAACTATAAACACATCTTCTCAGCAGAGTTAGAAAACAGTGCAGGCAATAGTGTCCAAAGAGCATAAACTCCATGCCAGCCCAGCCACAAGTAAATCAACACAGCATCCTAGGCAAGTACGTACCTTTTCACGGCTGAATACGGCCCTCAAATACTATCTGAGTTCATTGCGTTGTAAGAGAAACCTAAAACTACAGCATCACTTCTTCCAGACAGAAATAGGGGGTGCTTATAAATAAACAGGTCGTTTTCAAACATTGAGGCTGTAGCTAAAAACTTATCCTAAGCTTGGTCAAAGCTTGAGAAATGCTTCACATACATAGAAAATTGCTAGCAATAAAAGCACAAGTATTCCTCTGCAGCTTCAGTTTAACTAGACCAGATCTTATTAGCTGCACAGCACGCTATTGACAGTACTGTGCCCTGTGCCAGAAAAAACACCCTCGTTCACAAAAAATAGCAGCATTCTAGTCTGAATTAGCAAGAGAAGACAAGCAACTGTGTTTTATATCAGCTGTTGTTGGTAACAAAGAACAGAGCACTTTTTATTTAAAACCTGACTACAAATATCTAAAAATATTTATGTTCAGCTTACTACTTTTTGATAGGTTCTATTCTAAATTCTAGATAAATGCTTTTTACAGCATTTACCAAGGATTGAACAACTCAAAACCATAGAGCAAAACTCTCCAGAACAAGAGTTACCCTGTTAGAAAAAGTTACTTAAAAGCAACTAAGAAAAAAAAAAAAAAAGTAGGTTGACCAAGAGTAAATAAGGTGTCCAGCAGTGGTCATACAGCCCACTTTGGGATTTTGCTTTTAGGGGTTTGTTCCATAGAAAAGGGGAAGTTTCCATGACTCCTTTTGGTTTGGAAAAGTTATTAAAGAAATTTAAATTTATCAAAGTTTGATTGTAAAAAGATTTGGAAGGGGGGAAGAGAGGGTCCAACAGTAAATGTTCCTGGACTAATATTCTCAGTTTCACACTGAACATTAAACTTTCTCAGATCACTTATTTCCACCATTCTCTGCATTTTGCAAAGATATTTTTTATGGTTGTATGATAAGTAAGAATCATTATCTGCAAAACCAATCTCCCTACTGAGAGTTGGCATCTCCCAGCAGTTTTTTATGTCATGCTCCTAAAATACATCTCCGTGGCACCACAGCACTAACTACTGGCAGCAGATATCACCAGCCAAATAATTTTCCCCAGAGTTCAACCAGTTAAGTAAGGATCATTGCATCACTTCTCACAGAAGGCACGTGAGAGAAAATAAATAGCATAAGCTCCCCTCTGATCACGTGTTTCATAAAACTAACCTTGAGAATTAAATGTAATAATAAGGTAAAATAAATTGGTCTTGGTCAAACATGAAACCCAGTGGTTGTGAACTACACAGTAAATACCTACTTCAGGCTGAAAATAAACTATGAAACGTGCTAATAAGGCTGTTAGCTAGCTATAAAAGTGTCTATTTTCATGTGCAGAGATGAAAGTATAGCCATAAAGAAAAACATTCCACATCTCATTTCTTTATTACAGTCTTGTCATGCAGGGAGTGACATAAAATGACTCTGTGTAAAGAAGTCCAATGCTTACCTAGAAACTGAAAAACAACAGCACAAACAAAAGTCACCAGCAGTCTTTAATTTATTCCTTTACATTTCAAAGTACACGTGTTTGCATTAGTCAGAACATCCACCTCCCAACTATAGCCAGCCCTCAAATTATTCTGCATAACACTAATTGAGGGTCCAGCTGAAGAGTTACCTGTTGAAGGAACCTGCAAGTAAAATAAATTATGCAAGAAAGGAAGCCAAGCATGCTTAAGAATAATAAAGGCTTTTAAAATGATTAGCAGGTTTACTCTTTAATCTGGCAAGGTAACAAACTTTCAGAACCCAAGAGAAAAAACACAATGAGGGAAAAAAGCTTTATACAAATATTCCACATGCCAAAGCAAAAGGCTTATTTCATTGGAACAATAGACTCCTGTTTAAACCAATACCAAGCATAAAAAAAGAGAGATCTTTCTGTGGATGTTATTTATATGTTAACGCATAACTGCACAGCACGTTTGTGTGGAATCCTCTCCTCACAAAAGCTGCTTGGACAGTCCCTCACTGGCACCGGCCCCTTCACGCACATGTTCACGCTCAGGAGGGCTGGGAGTATCCATCTCTCGCTGTCTGAAAACATGAGTATGCTTTCCAAATTTGCCTCAGTTTTGAGCCGCGCTCCTGCCAAGTGCTGACCACAGGCACGCAGTCCAGTGAGCATCATGGTCCTGAGACACGGCAGTAATGGCTGCTGGGAGCGAACGCCGCTTCTAATCCGGGCAAACTTTCATCTCTCAGAACATTCCTAACTTCTCATCAACTTAAATTCCAGCTAAGCCTGTGAAAACACTTTATGTAACCAAAGAGGATCACATTAAAACGTAATGCTACAAGAAAAAAAAAAGAGAAGTACACTCCAGAAGTCATAAATCCCTCACCTAACTCATAGCCCTACTTCCCTTTTGATTCATTCCCTGGAGAGCGGGAACTGCGATAGCAACACCCCGGTCGGCATTCGGAAAGCGCTCGCAGGGTCCAAGCGGAGTATGACAACACGAGGTTGAACTTGCCCTCAGAAAAAGCCTCGGTAACACCCAGCGCTGCCGAAATGCCCGCGGCAGGAGCAGGGCGCCCGCAGCCCATCCCGCCCCCCAGAGACCCCCGGGGGCTGGGCGCAGGAGCAGGCGCGCTTCACACGGCGGCCCCGCCGAGGCTTTCGCTGCTATGTCAGCACTGCAAACAAACCTCGAAGCAGAGGAGGATGTTTCAGTAAGAGGGAGAGAGAGACACTCAAGCAGGCACCCGAGAGATGAGGGGTGGGAGGGATGTATGGACAGACTGGCGGACTAAGGGGCCGCTATTCATCTCTCCGAGCGGGAGCCCAGCGCTCTCTCATCACCGCTGAACAGAATTAGGAGTTCTTGCTTAGTTGAGCTAGTTTAAAAACTTCTTGCTTAACTTTCTAACCTGAAGTTTTTTCGAACCGTGAATGGACTTCACTTGACAAGCTGAAAGTTCACTTTCGTGGGGCTTTTCCGACCTAAACGACTCTGCGATTTCACGATCCTACCTGCCTGAAAGGAGCACGGTAACCCCCCTCTCCATGCAAGCAGGCTGGCCCGCACGGACACAGGGAGAAGTGGACCGAGCCATGGGTAGAGATCGCACTGCACATATATGTATGCACATAGCTCGACTCAGCCAATCTCACTGCAAAACTTCCCCTTTCCCCATGTCAAAAAAAAAAGCAAAAAAAAAAAAAAAAAAAAAACACAAAAAAAACCCAAAACAANAACCAAAAATCCCGCAGGGCGAAGCAGACACAAGCAGGCACGGAGCGCCGGCAGGAGGGCGCGGGAACCCGCCACCTCCCGAGCACCACGCCGGGGAGTCCCGGGGCCCGGCCGGGGCTGGCGCTGGCAAAGGCCGCGCTGCCCCGCCGCCCACGCAGCCGCCCCGCCAGGCACAGGAGCCGCAGCAGGGCACCCCCAGCGCGCCGCCGGAAAGTTCCCCCGGCGCCCAGACGGCAGGGCGGGTTCCCTCTTACCCTTAGTCCAATCCACCACTTGCTTCGGGCTCCACCTGGTCACCGGCTCCATGGCGGGTCCAAGCCCGCCGGCACCAGCCCCCGCGACAGACCGCAGCTCCTCCAGCCGCGGACTCGCCCCCTCTCACGCTCCCATCCCGGCAGCGCCGCTCCGGGCCACCCCCTCCACGGCCCGGCTCCTCCCGCCGGCCACGGCCGGGCCCGCCCCGCTGTCGCTCCGCCCCAGGTGCCGTGTCCTGCCCGGGCCGGGCCGGCCTCGTGGTTGGGAAAGTGGTGAGAAGAAGCTTCCTTGGGTTCCCGCTCTGACAGGTCCGGAGAGACGGCGATTCTAGAGTCGCCCGGCATCCTTCCCCGGCAGCGGCGGCCGGCCCATGGGGTGGAGCGGCTGCCAGGCGCTGCACCCCGTTTCGGTGGTGGCTCAGTGTGAGTCACAGCCTTGGGGCAATTTTAGCAGCTGCAGACTGCCTTGAACTACGCTTGTCCCCATATTGGCATTTGGGGTTTTTGTTTGTGAATCCCTCGCTTAGAAGCGTCCATGGGTGTGGAGGCCGTTTCACCAGGAGAGTTTACTTTTATTTTGCTGTCTTCTCTTGGGAGCTGCATTAAGCCATCAGCTGCACCTCAGACTCGCTTTCCTCAAAGGAAATGTGTCGCTTGTGTCCTGGGCTCCTCCCGAAGCCCACGTAAACCCCTTCTCAGAGGTTAAAGGGCTGACCTCCAGAACTGTGTGCCCAGCACACCGGCCTCTGCCATTCCGTACCACCGAGCACCTAACTCAGCCTTGCAAACACTTTTCCATGCAGCAAGGAAACATGAAGAAAACGGGGCTTTATTGTATCTGTCACAATACTATCTGGTTCAGCAGTAAATTCCAGCGTGAAGCCCTTTTGTAGCATGCACAAAGGTCCCACTGCTACTCTTCCTCAGTGAGGAAGAGCAGAGTAAACTCTGCTGTGACAATAAGACTATGACATTTTAACTTGGCGATATTAGAGAGTGTGGAAGCAACTGGGATTTGAGACTGTCCAGTATCCCACTGTTTTCATAGTCTCCCATCTTGACCCATCTGTTATCCCCAGTCATTCAGCTGAAATGTAAGCTCTCTGGGACAGGGGTTGTCAGTTCCGTGCGTGGCTGTGCAGCACCCAGCTGTGCAGTGCCCAGCTTTCCCACCGCAGCACAAACAGACGCCTTCTGGCAGGCACTAATGCAGACCCCTATTGGAGTCAGGAAGAGTTTTGGTTTTAGTTCTAGTTTGGGCAACCAGTAGTTTAAACAAAGGAGGTGTGCGTGTATACCTAGAAAGTATAATTTCTTCTTCTTTTTTTTTTTTCTTACAAAGTGGTTGAAGGTATATTTTAGTTCTTTAGTATAAGACCAACTCGTTCTAGCTGATTTATTTATTTGCTTTCTAGTTTGTGAAATATGAAGACTGTCACATAACCTCTCTGCGTATTTGAAAGATTAAAATGCAGTTCCTCAGAGCTTTAATATTGGTGCAACAACTGAAAATTTCCTGATTCCCCAATGAATCATGTGCCATTCGTGCTAAAAAAACAACAAAACAGCAGCTCTCCCCCTTTGCAGAGGCCTGAGTAAACAGATGGGCCTTGCTATGTGCCCTGCTAATGGTTTCACATGGGTTAGTGTAACAGCTCTTCTGTTTTAACTACACAGATGCTTCCCTATGTTGAAGGCAGGATAGCAAATGTGTCTCGCCGTTGGTGTTTGGAACACTCATCTGCTGTCATCCTTCTCTGTCACACGTCTTGGGCCAGTCCCTCTGCCTGCTTTGGGTCAGATGAGCACCGTGTTTTGTGAGTAAGTCATGCAGAGATGATCACTTGCTAGCAGACTGCCAATCCAACAAATCCATTATTGATAGTCAGTATTCTTTTTAATTTTCCAAATGACAAATCTATTCATTTATTTTTGAAGCAGGACAACATTGCAGTGACTCTCTGTTCTTTTGTTACATGAAGCCCCCCAACATCATCTGCTTTACAGCTTGCTCTGGACAAATGAAATGGGGTTGACAAGGAAAGGTAGTGTGTCTCCAGTTTTTCAGAAGGATCCTAGCCTCATTGCCTACTTGTGCTATTCTTTCCAAGCCCAGATTGCAGCTGCCTTTGAGTTGATCTTTCTCATGATTGCATCACCTTAATCTGATCTTTATTAGAGATGAGATTAACTAGTAGTCAACTGCCATGATGCAATTAGAAGTTCTGTTTATAGAATAAGGTATTTTTGTTTAAAAAAAACTCATTGCCAAAAGAAATAATAATAATTTTTAAAAACCCCAACTCTGATTTCTGGCAATGCCAGATTAAAAAATGACACATGTCCTTTGCGTGTCTTCAGATGCTCTGTAGGTTAGTTCATGAGTTTTTAGCCGGTATCAACTATTAGTAAAGATACCCGTTCCTTTTCTCTGCTTGCAGCCTTGCATGGAGTTCATTGCTCTGCCAAGGACCCGGCTACCAGCTCTCCAGAAGTGCACGATTTTTCTTTTGTTACCGTTTTCCAGTGGTAAAAGTGATTTGATTTGAGAAGATGATTCAGACCAATTGTTTGCTGATTTCCTGTTTTGTTTGTTTTCTTCCTTTTTATTTCCTCTTTCAGGCCAGGTTTTCAGAGGGCTCTCAGGCTAGTTTGCCTATCAACACAGAGCTCAGTATGGACCATGATCTTGGTTTCACAGTCTGACACAGCAATATGCAGCCTCCCATCACCCCAGAGGAAAGACAAAAGAGTCTTTTGTCTAAACCCACAGGCACACCCCCGTCAAAATGGCAGAAGAAGCTACACAGTGTTTGTCACCTCCAGGCTTCTGTCCTGGCAGCTGATCAGCAAAAGGAGGGCGGATGATTCTCTGTAACAGAAAGTCTATGGAAATAAATTATCCTTTCAAGAAAAAAAAAAAAAACAACCAAGCTGTATTTGGATAATTGAAAAAGCTTAGCATCCTTTCATCATCTATATTGGCTGCACTCTGGCTTTACAGTGCATTTATCGTTTTATCTAAACACAGTCTGGTTGACCCTGCCTCTTAGGCCATAGTTTTCCATACCAAATCTGTGAGCTACCAGGTTACCTGCCTGGACCTGATTTTTTTGTGACATATAGATAGTCGCATGCTTGACAGATTGACAACAAGGATGGCATTCAAGTTTTTAACTAGCATGAGGGTGAGACGCAATAGATGATGTAGCACAAAAACCTGATGAAACCTGCTGTTTTGGTGAACACACCAAAATTCCTTGAACAGTTGAGAGTTAAGTGAGTTCGGACCAAGGCTCTCTCTTCACATTACATTGCTGCTTTTGTCTCCTGGCTGCTGCATCGCAGTCTGTCTGTCGCCAAACTCACTACCACCCACCACAGCTATGCCTCAACACCCCTTGGTGTTGTGCAGATTTACACAGACAGCAGCCCCTTACTCTAAGAGAGGTAACTGCTGCTACTCATCTCTAGAGGGATGAATAAACAACTGTTTAGCCAAAAGTCACATACCAAGTTGAAAAAGCGTGGGTTTTGTTCAGGGCCACAAAAAGTTAATTTTCAATTAACTTGAAAAATTTTTTAGGGGCGTCAGCATATTGCAGTTAGTATTTTTGAGTGGAAGGGATGTTTATGTTTGGCAAAGCACTGTCTATGAAAGTTTTACATTACATTACATTTTAATTACATTATTCATGAAAGGCTCAAGATTTATTTATTTAATATTCATAGCTGAAAGCTGTGAAAATTTACAAATTTAAAGTATCCAGAACAAAAGCCAGTATGTGAGTAGAAAACCCACTGTTTGCCTCTATTGGTAATCCACAGATGAGCAATTAGGTGGTCATCCCTGACCTTTTGTTAGTCATAATGCTTCAGAGACCACCTCAACTGCTGCCACTACAAAAAAAAAAATATCAGGATTTACATTTTCAAGCATTACCTTAATCACACAGACAGGCCACAGAAGTCAGTAAGACTTTTTGCACCACAGCAAGAAAATCTTACCTTACATACCTGGAACTGAGAATTTCTGGTAAGGTCAGTGAGTATTAAAGTTCTTTTGGAAATTGCAACAGGTAACTTAACTGAGTCAGAGTGAGTCAAGTTCAGAACTGGGTTTGGTTCTATAAGCATGTAATTAAAAAAACTCACAGTAGTGGGAAACTGTTGTTGCACAAGAATCAACATCCTATTTCTCACTTTGATACCAGTACTGTTAGTGATGGATCTCTTCCATGCATGAGAGTGTGGGAGATCTTGGTGTAGCCTGATGAGCTAGTGATATTTTGAATACAAGATTATGGCTGGTTTATCAGTAACCAAAGTTAGGTTATGAAGACCTATATATATGGCTGTATTTGTAATGGCTCTATCAGATTTATTGTAGATTTATTATTTTTTCCCTATAATGAGGTTTCTGCACTACTTTTTTCCTAAGGATAGGAGTTCAAATCCTGTATTTGGATTGTCCTTGTTATCTTCCTTTCAGCTTTAAAACAACCTACACAAAGTTCCTAGTTGGGTGAAAATTGCCACTGGCTGCTGCTATAGGTGTATATATATGTCTGTATGTAAATATACATGTGTATATATGTACACTGATGACTCTGCACAAAACTGACGTAGGCCATAAGGAGAAAGGTCTCCTCCTGAAGTTTTTCCTCAGAGCAAAATCCTATAAACTCTATTGAGTATAGTTTTTTCCTTCAAGAATGAAGATATAGGACTTGAATTGCCATATATTGGCATTTTTAATCACCTAGGTGGTTCTGTTATGTGGATCTCAACTCCCTGCATAGAAATAATTTCCTCCAATGCACCTTGTGCTAAGGTAGCATGTTTAAGAAGAGGATCATAAACCTGTTTTGCAAAATATAAATGTATTAAAAATGTATTTCATAATCAATAGAAATTAGGTTATAAATTTATCTTGGTCTACCTCACATCCCTTTACCTGTCTATGAAACTCTCAGGTCCCTTTACCTGGCTGTGAAACTATCTGACTCTCAGGTAAACAAAGCCAAGAAGTGATTCGTGTAAAATTACAAAGCTCACCAATATCAATGTATGAAGTGAAACTTAAAGTCAAATGACAGCATTTTTGTATAGAGAAATAGAAGAATTATTTTATCTGGTCTTCCCTTCCCTGCCCAAAAGGCACAGAAGAGGAAAGATTTGTCTTGAACATACTTCGTCAGTGAGTTTGATCGGCTGCGGAAGATTTACGTTCCCAAATGGAAAACAAACAACTTCTGGGAGTTTAGCACTAGCAAGGAGACATTTATGCTGCTAAAGCAGGGAAACCACTTGGCAAAATTACCAGGAGCAGTTTTTGCCCCACCAGCTGTGGATGTTTGTCCAGCAGTCATTAATCACAGGCACACAGAAGCAGAGTGGGACCCAATCCTGCCTGGTGCCTGGAGGGGTGGAGGGAGCGAGGTGTGGCACAGTGCAGGTGAAGCAGATGTGGCACAGCTGAGTTCCTGGCTCAGGACCAGAGGAGGGGGCTGAGGTACCATTCAGCTCCCTTCAGGCACCACACAGCTCTGGGCAGAGGATGCATGGGGAATGAGGGTACAACAGACAGGTGGTGCAGGAGGAAAAAGGGTGCTGGAGCAGATGGGATGTCCCCAACGCCCCTGAAGCCACACACAGGTAGTGGAAACCTCCTCCTGCCAAAGGCGTACCCTGTGGGCCCAGGCAGAGAAGGGCATCTCTCATATATCAGTGGTACTGTCTGCTCAGCCTGTGCCAGATTTGCCTGGAAACTTGTTCAAAATAAGGTCTTAAGAGATAGGAATTTACAGAAAGGAAACCAGAGTTACTCCTACGAGGAGCATGCTGATAGTCCTTTGTATATTGTATTTGAAGACCCTGATTCAAGAAGCCTGTGTTCTGCCTAAATCACACTAACTCTTCCTCCCCCTCTTACTTAAGTCTTCAGACATCAGGAAACAACAGCCAAAGGGAATTAAAGCCTGGCTGGCTGAATGTGCACATGCAACAGTAGAACCATGAGCTAGAAACATTTATTTTCAAAAGCTACATGACCTTGACAAGAAACGTTTTGCTCACTTTTGCAGTCTTTTTGCTCCTCCTTTTCAGAGGATATTAGATATACAAGTATTTTAATTCACCCTTTTTTCTAAATAGCCTAAATTTATCTGCAGACTCTGAAATGGAAGAAAGGCGCATTAACTCTACCTGCTAGAGCTTCATTTGCAAAAGGAAGTTATTTTTTTGGAAGGCAAAAATAATAATAGGAAATCAATTCATTTGAGTATCTGCTTAGCTTTTAGAATAAAGTCTGAGAAGAAGGTTTGATTTTTAAATTTTTTTTTCATTAGTTGTCATATATTTAAAGCTTTTAAGTGGAATTGGCAGCAGTATCACAACTGGTTACTGTAGAAAATCCACCTAATCAGGAATGAAAATCCCCAGTAACTTAAGCAACAGTTTCTCTAGAAAGCTAGAAAGCCAATTACTATTGTAGTATCTTCTATAGAATTCTCAAATCTTCAGATCTTCAAATACGCTGCAAACATTAATGAGCAGTCTCTCAAAATACCTGTGGTCTTCTGGTTAAGACAGCCCAACACAGTTTAAAAAGAAAGAGGTTCAAAGTCTTGTTCTGTCACAGTCCAGATCATGCAAGACTACGACGGATCCTGAAATGCTTTATCATTAGGCATGAGACTAATTCTGTTAAATTCATTGAGAAGAATGTGCCTAAATGTTTTCAGATTAAGGAAATTTGAGGATACCTTTGGGTTCAAAGTCCAAATAACCATCCTGCAGCTGCTAATAGCCTCATCCCTGACTGTCCATTGGATCACCTGAGGAGCTTCCAAAAATAATTCCATGTACTCTCTTGCAGAGGGAGGATCTGTGACAGAGGGTCTGCTCAAAGAAACAGAGCAGGGATGGAAAAAGCAATAGTATCATAAAACAGGATTTTTGAACTACTGCCAAAGCTGTCTTGTCACACATCTGCCCAGGCCCTGGGTCCAGGCTTGGCTCTACAGAGCAGTGACTGTTTTTCAACCAAGGGCTCCTCTGGATTCAGGTGCTAACTCTGTTCCCTTTCCTGTGGCACGTGGAGATACTGAAATAATACGCATATTCAGAGTAGGTCTGATCAAACCTGTTGGGTGAAAACACTGGGGCTTCATCCACCACCTGGGTGAGCCGCTGCCTCACCCAGGCTGTTGGGCATCTCAGTTCAGCTCCCCGCTCTGCCCCACAGGATTTCCATTTGCTTCCCAGGGCCGTGTACAGCTATAGGTTTCACTCCCCAGTCCAGCCCTAGCAATATTTCTTAACGGACTGGCTCAGCTAGTTCTTCCAAAGCTTTTTAGATTTTGTGGTTTATGCCCTTTATGTGGCCAGCCTTCCTCACGTGTTGTCTGTGCAATCTGAGGAGAAAGCACATGCCTCTGTGGCCCTTGCCTTGACAGCAAGTGCTGTTGGCACTGGAGAAGTACCGCTTATATAAAACACAGCTTGAAAATAAAATGGTAAGCCACACTCAACAATTTGCTTGGAAAATTACAGCCTTTTTATCATCAATGCTGAGAAGTGTATACCTGTCATTCCTTTCTTCAAGGAGCAACATTGAAATATTTCCTGTAGATTCATCACAACTTTTTCCTTTAATAAATTACTACATTATGCATAATGCTTCCTTAGATTGTATGTTACTCTTGCTTCTGTAAGGAGTTGAGTCATCGGCTGTGTTGAGATTGGGATGCAAAGTGAAGCCCCAAGGAAGAGAAGCTCTGAGGAATGGAAAGGAAAAAGTGGTCATTTAATCCCCTGAAAATACGGCTTTGCAGAGACCAAAGACTAAGACTGTCCTTTGAATCAATGACTGCTCCGAGAGCAATAAAAGTCACAAACAAATTTTGTACCACAAGTGTTGAAAGACCTTTTAAATCATATGAGAAAGGTTAAAACAATTATCTGAAGTACAATAGTCCTTTCTGAAACATACTGATCTTCAAAAACAGGTTTATAGCCTCCCTTCTGGACAATAATTTTCATAGCAGAAGTCTGGGAAAAAGCTTTAGAAATTGCATTCAGTAAGTATTCTTTGTCTCCACTGCAAGGATAATTATGTTTCCTTTCCCCCCGCTTTCAGGACTTTTTCTTCAAAATTTGATGATTTAATTAGAAAGTGTAGCAACAGTCAAGAAGTTCATCAGACTGGAATAACAAGTTTCTGCAATAATCATGCTTTTAGTACAAGAGCACTTTGGTCACCTCTTCCTCAGTAACAGCATCCTAAACATGAAGCAGGAAAATTTGAGGAAGGCAAAAAAAATCCCAGGGCATATAAGGACTTGAATGTAAAAAACAAAAAAGCCAGTCATGTAAACAGCTTTAAAACAGCAGATTCACTGGACAGAAATTAGGCCAATACATCAAATATACACTGTTTGTTGTTGATGCCTGAGGCCACAAAATTATTTGGAATCTTTGGCTTTCTGTGTGTACAAGACGGTGGCAGAAACCAGACAATGGATTGATGTTTGTTCTTCAAACCCAGCTACCAGATGAGTGGAACTGTTGTTTTTAGATGTTTAGTGTTTCATTGGAAGCCTGGCTCCTCTCACATGATCCTTGAAAGAGAAACAGCAATACAAGGATCTGGTGGGAGTTCAAAATCCTCATTTGGCTCTCAATCATCCATTCCCACCACACAGAGAAAGATGTATTTGCAACATACTTGTTTTGAGCCTACTTTTTTTTTGATTGTGATTTTGGTTTAGTTTATGAAACTATCTATTTTTCATGGTCATGGGAAGATGAAGTGACCAAAAGCTCTAACTGAGCAAAGCAAAGAAAGGCGTAGTGTGCTGAGCACATCAGCAGCAGAGGCCTTTGGCACAGGATCGTGTCAAAGCTTTTTCACTACAAAGCCTGGCCAAAGCACAGCAGCTCTGCTATGTACGGACAATTTTTTATAAGGACCTTTGCTTATGTTTTCCCAAAATGATGAACCTTCACAAGAAAGCAGAGGGGGATTGGCCCAGCCACTGGGAAATGCATGTTTTAATGCCAAATCCCATGTGAGCATCTGAACATCAGTATTCAAAAGAAGTCCAAGAGGAAGACAGATCTAACTTATGATCAGCCTTTCTTCATGGCTTCCCTCCGTTTCTGAAGTCAAGGGGAGAGATCACCAGGTTGCAAATGTGCTCTGTTGGGAAGGGAGTGGAATGAATTCCTCCTCCACTGGTTTATATGCGAAGCTCTTATCAACCATTAGCAAGATTTATTCACTTAAGACATTCCAGTGTTCTTGAAACACTTGTCTTTAATTTACAACTTGCTTTGGGACATTTTCTGATGGTTTTGAGGGAGGACTAAAGAGATTTTCATAAAAATTTGTGCAAGAAGAAAGAGAAACCAGTGTTCCTGTAAACTCTTTTGTTGTTTATTTCGCCCTTCATGGCTGAAAACAGAAAAAGTGGGCAGAAATCTCAAAGGTGAACACCTTCAGGTCCCATGGGACCAAAGCAGATGCAATTTTAGCCATGACCAAAAAAGATGCTGCAAGATTTAAACAACAGAAGTGGAAAGGGCCCATTTCCATGTGGGATTCCCATCAGCTTTTTGGAGTAGATTCCAGCTGTGAAAGCCACAGGAGCAGCTTCTCCACTCACTGACCTTTTTGTGGTCAGGATTTTCCCTATAAAGCCCTAATTGACATTAACATGAATGGATTCTTAATTCACTGCCTAGAGCAGGTTTATATGAAGGCTGCCTCCTTTGGGTCCCAGGCAATTTCCTCTGCAGTGTTTGCGTCAAAACGCGAACCTCCTCTCAAAAAGGTGAACATGTATACTGCACATGAAAGCAATCAACAGAAACCTTCTCCCTGAAAAAGCAGGGAAGAGCTAGGCAGCCCTGTGCATCCTTTGTTTGTGTTCTGAAAGGAGCCAAATTCAATGGAAAAATAAAATACATATCCCAAAGGCTTCGTGACTCCCTTTTCATTCAGTGTTACTGTACTGAAAAATTCTTTCATATCACAGTATTTTACTATCTTTTGACAAAATTCAGCTTTATCGTGATCAATTGCTCTGGTTTTATTGCACTATTATATGTTTGGTATCTCAATCTGTAGTTAAGGCTGCTGAATGTTTTTGAACAAAATTAGTTTAGAAGTGGACTACTTGCCTGGTGAGGCTTGAGTCTTTTTCTACTTCTGTGTGTAATCATCTACTAATAGACAGAGTTTCACAGTGCTGTATATTTGACTGTTTATGACTATGCCTTCTGTTTACTGTCAGTTAAATAATGGATTTTTCCCACTGGTTTTCTTGTTTTGAAGACCTATGCTATTAAAAAAAAAAAAAAAAAAGAAGAAAACAAGAAAATTAAGTGTGATCCAGACACAAATCTGCCAATTTTACTGAAGGTGCTGATTCAACAAGGTCTTTCAGCATTTGCAAATTTGGGGGCATGACAGATGGAGCTATTTTTGAAACAGTACCACTAGTCATATGTTTAAAGGTGCACTTGTGTTTAAGTGCTTTATGGAATCAAGCCTTAATTCTGTGGGTTAAACTAAGATGACTCATTTAAGGGAAAATATCATATTATGTGAAAAAATATTGCCACTTTCTGGTAAGTCATCAAATACCTGCTTAGGTTAAAATCCCAAAGATGAGTTTCTCTTAGTTGACTCTACTGTTGTAAGTCAAGAAGCTCAAACTTCAGCAATATCATTAATATAAGATGTAAGGAGATGCAACCCACAAGCAGAAATAAAAATGGCCAATGTAAATAAGAGACATCTTATTAACTTCTTAAGAAAAGTCTCTCTAATGTGAGACATGGCTGATTAATGAATTTAGCTAACTTCAAGTGAACAAACAATTCTAAGAATGTAGGTCCATGGCTCTAAGTGAAAAGAAGGACAAGCAGTAAGTACTGATGACTGATAATTTACCCCTAAGTCCGTGAATTCTGTAAGCATAGTGTAGTGTTGGGTGTTAAGTGCTAAACCTCCTGAAACCTTCAGCAGCAGTTTCTCCATCAGCAGGCAAATATTCCAGACGATCTTTAGATGATCTGTTATGTTGCTCCTAATTGTAAGTTTCTCCTCTATGTGTCATCTTCACTGCTGCTTCAGTGTGAAAGTAGAGTCTTTAACCATTAAGTGGCTTGCACACCTTGTATGAACAATTCTTAGCACTGCATTTGAGAATGTTTACAGAAATTTATAAGGCTCAAGTGGACATTTTACTCTTAGTATTTATTTTTTTATACAAAGTATTTCAGAAACATAAACAGGTAAGGCATTCTCAGCTCTTTGTCATTCCATATGCTTTTTCCATGAATGCCATTTACAACAGGTAAATCTTCCAAACACTGTAGCTGCAGGAACAAAAAGTGCAGGTGAACAACATCAACAGTAACAATAAAAATCAAACAGACAAAAAACGCAAACCAAACTAAAGAAAAAGCTCCCTGTTTAAGTAATACTGTCTCCCTCTGACAAGTAAACAAAAGTCTCTAATGACTGCAGTTTGGGGTTATTTTCCACAAATCTCTCTTAAAAAAACCCAAAATACAGGAACGTGTTCATGTAGTTAGTGGGATTTTATGCTTGATTTATCCTTTCTTTTTATGATAGCAGAACAATAGCATTTTCTTTCTGTTTTTTTTTTTTCCCCTACCATCTTTCTTTGCGGTTTTTTTTTTTACCTTTTAAAATTATGTTTCAGAGGATTTGCTGACAGGTGAAGGTATGAAGTCTTTAAGATATTTGGAACCTTTGAATGACTTCTTGTTGACATCTTTAACTGTTCAACCCAACAGAAATAAGATGAAATCTGCTGAAACTCAGATGAATCTCCCCCAGATATATACCACTACATTAAATTTTCCCTTAGTCCATTATAACATCCAGTGTTCTTGTGGTTATACAGACAGCTTTGAGGTATCACGTGTGGTTTATGGCAACTTCTGTGCAGACTCTCTGGTGTATAAAGACCCTTGTCAAAATCCTAAACAGCTGCTGTTTCTAAAGATCAGTGGTCTAATTTGGATCCTTTTAAATGAACTAAGCCACGTTTGGTGCTAATCTCAGACATACCACGTTGGTCTTGTTATTTGCTGAAGTCTGCTGAAACTTAGCCAAAAGTATAAGTAGAGATTGTGATATTTGCTGTCACAATTTGTGACAATGTGTGCATCATTTTTTCAAATGCTGAAGTAAGGATATTTCATAGTAGCCTCTGTTGACAAAAAAGAATGTTTTGTATAGAAAACTAGTGGATGATCTCTCACTCATTTCAATATAAATAAAATTAGATTCACCACTTTGGACTTCAAGAGGCAGTTATAGCCAAATAACCAATTTATGAATTTAACTAAATGGAGCCTCTGAATATTTTGGGAATCTTCAGCTACCATTGGCCAAGTATCCTTATGGATTTCCCACCTAGTTATCTTCCCCATTTACCCCCTTAGTCTTCTGATAACTGGCCAATAGGTGATATTAAGAGCTTACAAATCTATTGAGATTTTGGATTCACTTTGCATGTGATATATTGCTTTTGTGGTTTTAACAGTGCTACAGAATTTGCTTAAAACAGGAGGCTGCAATGAGTACCTCAGTCTTCTCGGTGTCTTCAGCAGTGATGTGGCAGATCTTTTTTAGGACTTTTATACAAGTGACAGGATCTCTATCCAGACAGTTCTTGTGCAGTCCTGATATGTTCAACTTCTTCAAAAGACTGTAAAAGACTGATCTGTTTTTATTTGTCTAAATATCTGGCTATTTACACACTTCTGAGGAGGAAAAAGAAAGAACTTCAGACAGCAAAGTGCTTCAATGAATCAGTCAGAGCAGGCAATATATATTCAATCTGTACTCAGCTTTGAGTAGTTGAATGAATTTATATTAATTTTTAAAATACTTTCTCCATAGATGTGAATAATCCATTGCACTTGAATTATTCCTCTTCCTTCAATATGACTCACAATTCCTTAAGTCCTTCACTTTTGAAACCTGCAGCTTGAAAAAATTTTAACACCATAACAGTTCCTGGTTTTTGTGGACTGGTCTTGTGTTTATTCCATGGAGCTGTGTGCCAGTGGTGTACTTGGGCTGATACAGGTGACAGCCTAAGGTTCACCTGTGCCTCAAGGAGTTCATCTTCTAACCAGACCAAGATAACCCGAAACTGCAAGAACCTGCCTGGCATTGCAGTGGAGAAGTCAGGTTTTCCTGACTGTGGAGGTGCCCAAGGAAGGCAGGATCGTTCAGTTTAGGTTAGTAGTACACTGGAGCTGGTACTGACCTTGCAGCGTTCGTGCTTTGGAGAAGGAAGTGAAGTCTCAAGGGATGAGCAGTCATGGCAGGAGGGTGTTTTGGCTGCCAGGGACACCAGGATAGAGGAATGGAGAAACTCTAGGGAAAAGTGCTGCCAGGCCAAACATATCCAATAGTAAAAAAGCAAAGCATGTAAATAAAACCAGAAATACTGCAGAGTAAACTAATAATATCTAGCAGGGCAACTGGGCAGTCAGCCTGCAATGCCTACTTTTTGGCAATGTAAACTTCCATGTCTCCCAATAGCCACCCTTTGTCATCCGGATCCCAATGAAAGAGACAATGTAAGAGTTAGTCCCCAGAAAGATGCCGCTCATGTATATGAGTTATGCATATGAGGAGTGAGCAAGACAGCCATTTGGATTGCATCCCATAATTCTGAAAAATTGTGAAAAAAATAATTCTACAGAGAAAAAAAGGAGGTCAGAGAAATCAAAAGGAGAATTTGCTATTTGACCAAGCAGATAATAGAAATAAAGTGTTTTTCATGATCTTTGGCCATTTGTCTATATTTGGTTTTTTCTAAAAGGTCATTTTCTCATCCTGGGCTCAGCAATCCTGTGAAATATGATTATCTTTGCCAGTTGATGTAAGACAGAATGTAGTCCAAGTTTAAATAGAAAGATAATGGCTTTTGTGCATTTTTTTTCCACAAAATGTTTCAGCAGTGCTGACAGAGATCAAAAATCTGTGCTGCCAAAAAAACACAAGGAATTCCTTGTGCTGGTCAAAACTTAGTGGGAAAATTCTTTTACAACAAGTTGAGATGGACATCTGTATCACATGTACATTAGGAGAGATGAAAGAAGATTCATATATATCTCAATGTCACAAGTATTTTTGTAAAGCAAGAAGAGAACTCTAGTTCATTTGTTTTATCATGATATTACAAACATGAGGATCATCTGCTGAAACCAATCTTTTTAGCAGAGCATCAACTTTATTTTTACTACTAGAAGATATTTCAAAAGCATTACTGCAAAAGGCACTTTGAGGTCTCACTGACATCAGCAAAAGTCTTGTTTCCAGAGGAAAGGAAAAATACAGTGATGACATTATGAGGCAAAGATAAGCAGAAGGAATATGTTCCTTTCACTGAATTACATCATGATAATACATTTTGATTTGTCCTTGAATAAACTTTCATCTGAGGAGTTCAAGGAAGTTCACAAATATCTGAGTGGTAAAAGGAATATGTTCCTTTCATTGAATTACGTAATGATACTATATTTTGACTTGTTTGTCCTTGCATAGACTTTCATCCAAGGAGTTCAAGGAAGTTCACAAATGACTAAGTGAGTCTCAGAGAACATAGAAAGTAATAAACACAGATTTATGCACAGTCATTCAAAAATCAATAGCAGAGAAAGGCCCAAAGCCCATGTTTTCTGACTGCAGCCACAGTCACGCTACTGATTCATGAGCGCACTGAGATTATGCCTGGCTTGAGCATCAATGTTCATTTTGAGCATCTGAGCACTACTCAGGTGTTCAAAGTAGAAAAAATACCTGAGCACATTTCTGAATCATGATCTAACTCTGTTTACTAGGGAACTTGGTGAACCTTGCACCGCCATGGACTCCTTCACCCATTCAGTCAGCAAACAGAAAAGCTTCAGTGTCTGGCCTCATCCAAACACAGTCATGACTACAAGAGACCAAAGAAGACAAATTATCTTTATTTCATGAGAGTGGCCACCATCTGCTGACGACTGTAGGTAAAATGATTTAAATTAGGACATTGAGATTCATCTCGGCCCTGGCTGAAGCCTTTTTTATCTGTGCACACTGGGACAGCCCAGGCTCAAGCATTTGGGCAGCACAGCAACTCAGCAGCATATTAGATGAGCTCCAGTAGAGAGGTGCAGTGGACAGCTGGGGTGGGGAGGGGGGGATGACGACACAGAAGAGGAAACAGATTCATTCAGTGTAAGGCATTGGTCAAAATCTCAAGTGAAGACTGAGAACTTGGAAACTAGTCCTAGTGTCGGTCCCAGAAGTGCCTGACAAGGTGCTCTATAGGTTTCATACTGTTAAAAAAAAAATCAATAAAAGATAGGCTAAATAGTGTTCTCGATTTCTAGCATCCTATACAATTGTCTTGTTTCAAACTTCAGTGTAAACTGTTGGGGTTTTTTCTGGTTTTACGAAAATAATATTTGAACAGTGATGTATGCCACACAGTTCACGTAAATCAAAGAGACTAGTTGGTAGTGGGAGCTGTGAAGATCAGTTTCTTATGTCTCTGTACTGACATGTGATTTATTTCCTCTGTAACCAAGTGCAGTGTCTGATCAGAAAGTTTCTGAATTTCCGTCATCTGTCTCCCATGTGGCATTTTCTAGGGGCTGATATTACAGTTGAGCACATTTATAGAAACTGCCCTCAATAGGGGCACAAATTTTCCTCTACTGTACCAAATAACTTTACACCTTGATAAGACATAACAAAGAGTTGCATTTTCCAAAGTACTTGGCTCTCTTAGTCTGTATTTTATTTTCAACCAGCTGCCAAAAATCAGTAGGTTTTTGGTTGATTTTTCTTGGGGTTTTTTTCAGCAACATGTGGAGTAAATTGAAGCAACTCTCTAATGCTATGACCTCACAACACTGCACTATAATACTAATAAAATACACTTTAAAAAATATTTGTGTTCTCTTAAGCACTGCCTGTTTGCAAGAACAAGCTAATTTCGTGAAGACAAAGCAGGGCTTTGCATGCCATAGAAGACTTATTTTAACTTACTCAGTTACATGGATCATTTTGCACCCTTTTCTATCAACAAATAATTGAAAAATATCACCAGACAATTTGCTCCAGATTTGTAAGCCCTGGGGAACTAGATTTCAAGGGAAAAAAAGATAATGAAAGTAATATTACAGATTACAATGAGCCAAGTCTGTTTCCACTCTGTTTCTAGATTTGCAAGTTGAGGAGAAAGTAAAGGGCCCCCTTATTTAATAATTGAAGTCCTAATTAGTTTCAGAAGCCAAGGGAAGGGAGGAAAGTAAAATCCTAAATAGAGATGAATTTATGTAGACATTTTTCTACGGTTACTAACAAACAGGAATAAGCATTGCAGGAAAAGATTGATTTGTGTGGTGTAGGTAGCAGACCTACTCCCAAAGCACTTTCAAAGCTTTCAAAGTACTCAAGAAAGTACCCTCTCCTATCTACAACTATCATAGCTACAGAAATGTATTGCTGCTACTCCTGTACTAACAAACAGTGTTGACAATACATTATATTATGCTTTGAAAAGACTTATTACGCTTACCTGTGAAAGACCCACCTGCATCCTATAAAAAAAAGGTCAGAACCTACGCCAACAAACTGTATAGGATCAAGACAAAGGAGCAGAAGACATCAAAGTTCCATTTTTGAACTAACCTGAGGGCAGCAGTAACAAAATATGTACTGATCTACCTTGGAGTCTGCTGTGCTCATACAAAGGGCACATTGACCAGGCTGGCATAAGAAATTAGATGGGTAGTCCTGTCTTCACAACAGCTGGAAAGGAAAGCCAAGTTGACGTGGTGGCTTAGTGAATTAAAATTTTAGCCTATTAGACCCTGGTGGTACAGCTAGGTCAACACTATTTTTACTGTCAAGTCAAATCATGCCCACATAATTTCTCTTTCTGGGAAGGGAGAAATATTTGCATTCATTTACTTTTACACTGAGAAGCAAAAGTTCCCATGAAAACCATGAATGACTCGCTGACTGAGTTCAGCAGCAAGAATGCCTAACAGTGAAGGCAAATGTATTGCACAAATTTGTTTATTCCTCCAGGTCCATCCTGATTTCATTTTGCACTATTCCCTGAGGTGGACAAAACTCTAAAGTTTGAAAGTAAAATTAGGGTCAGAGTAGCATACCATCATTTCCATATAGATCCAAGCTTCACAGCGTGGAAATCCCAGCTGGTTTGAAAATAAGCTAGAAATACTATGAGAACAGATTTTTCTTCTGACTGGTGGGTGTGTTTGTTTTATCTCCCTGGGGAGAATGTGGGTTCCCTAAGCCACACTCTGCATTTAGATTCTTTACCAGGAAACCCTAGAGAGGAAATTCTAAATTATAGCTTTCTACTAGCTGTATTTGGCAGCCAGACCTTGGAAACCTTCAGAGCTCGCCCAGCTGAAGTCAACAGGATTTCTACAAAGTATTGAAGGGATTTCCCACCAGGGGTCCATGAAGATGCTACTGGTATCAGTTATGATGGAGAATTCCTGTCCTAAGCATTCTCCTGTGCTTTTCTTTTTCAAACACGAAAAACCCCACCTAGCTCATTCCAGTAAGAACAAGCACGATGGCATTGATACAGGCTCATGTATACCTGACCAGGCCAGGTGTAGATATGAAAGGCTTTAGACAGACACTATTCTTTCCCTCACTGATTTTGCATCCTTTCTTTATCTTCCTCACTAAATACAATAAAATTTGGCAATCTTTTAGCTCAGCACCTTCCCTTCAGAAGTTTTTGAGAAATGAACATTATTTTATTTCTGTTTGTAAAGGGACTTTGGGTAAACCAAACACAAAACTCCAATTAATTCAGAAATGTTCTGACACATCTCACTTTCAGCTTGTTGAAAGAGAAGACTCAATGTTCACTGGCTAGCTCAACAAACTACTGCCCTGTAGTCTATTTTGTAATTTGATTTGATATCTGATAATCCACATTTTAAGCACTGTATTTACTTGCTTTTCTTCATAAAATACATATAACAAAAGGCCCTGCCTGTTCTCTAGGATTGTGTCGTTTTCAGAACTACTTACTGCATCTTCTGGAGAATACTGAGAGGTAATTACATTCATAAATATAATCAAGTAACATCACCTATTTTAAAGGTAAGCCAATCTTAGTCATAGCTGGAGGTGAGAGATGAAAGGTAGGAGCTGGAGGTAAGAAAGAAGATTCCAGGACATAAACTGGCTTCACTTGAGCTCATGTCTCTCCCTTGTGGAAGCTGAAGGCTGCCATTGGGAGTAAGGCTGTCGCTCTGGACATCTTAGATGTTCTTCTGAAACATCTGGACCCCTGCAACATGACCTGCTGCAGTTGAACATCCTGCAGAGCCACAGGAATTCTCCTGCAGTTCACCACACAGTTCATGCATCCCCAGTGAGATGTAGGCTGGGGTTGTACCTAAGAGCTGTTGCCATGTGATTATCTGCATTTCTTCTAGTGGGAAAGAAAGGTCTGTGGGTCCTATTTGTGGCAGAACTCTCATTTATTCAAGCACAGATGAAAAGCTGCATGAAACTAAACAGTGTTTAGGAACATTATTATAATATGAAAATCAGTTAGTGAAAACATACAGGAGTCAACTTTTACTTAAGCTAGTTTGAAGTTAGTAAATAGATCAAAGCAGTTAAAACAAGAATAATGACTTGCAAAGATTAATGATAGAGAATAAGAACCTGTACAAAAACAGATAAAACACCTGCCTGAACTTGAGGGTGGCAAGGGAATTACCCACAATGAAACGTATTTCCTGAAATATGTTTACATGAAAATTGCTTGGGGGTTGGGAACACAAAGTAATTAGCTAAAAAATAGCTAGATGGGTGAGGTCAGATGACCTGTTTGTCTCGTCAGCGGTTTGGGGCCAATGCCATGGAAGTAGGAAAAGGGAACTGCAGGTAAAAAAAAATAAAGGGAGCAAAGGACACATTTCCTCATTTGCCAGAGTCAATAATAATACCCCATAAAGCTACAGTGCTTAAATTATTGGAGCTGATCAAGGATCTCTCACTGTAATACCTTTCCAACAGAACATGCAGTTCCCATAAAGCTGTTGGTTTTCAGAGGAACATTGAATGTAATTTTCTGGAGGAAATAGGGTTCTGAGTTGTTGACTTGAGATGTTTCGTTGTAAGTAAGTTAGCTGAATTGGTTTTCTTTCCGACGGCAGATTGCCTCCTATGAGCTCTAGACTAAGCACCTCACTGTCTATGGGCTGCGCTGGACATTGTGGTTTTACAGCACCTCCAGTGATGCAAAGCAGCCATCACCTGACAGTGTGATATGGGGCATCATAGTATTCACTTGAGCAGAGTCTGTAATGAGAGATATACCTTAACCAGAAGGCTTGTCCCTTCAAAACAGAATAAATGTCAACTACCATGAGGCAAATATGAGGTTCAGCTGCACCAGACAGTGTTGGTTATGTACCATACCGAGTATTTATGAGCTGAGTACTACAGGAATTGCGATCACAGCTCCTGCAACACTCAGAAAAAAAGCCATGTAAATAAATAAAGAAATTATTCTTATATTCTTTACGATAGAGTACCTATGCCCTTGCATTGAAATACATATTTGGCAAAACATCACAAGATGACAGCAAATCTTCTTTATCCTTTGGTGGGCACACTGCCAGCATTTATCATAGCAACTGCCCTGGAAACAGGACCCTTTCCCCGTATTTTTGTCTGTTTCCAAATATCTTCTTGTAAACCCAGTGACTCTGGGTGCAAATCTCTGTGAAAACTGGTTGCGTATTCTTTCTGAAGACTAGACAGCAATGCTATGGTTTAGCTAGAATGAATGAAACTTAGCAAAGTCTTGCTTCAGGAGATAAGTGTAGGCTTAAATTCCACTGACTTAAGTTTAAAGCCTTCCTACTATACTTGAAGGAAAACATTTCCTGAGCAGGGGTTTGATACTTTGAGCACCTTGCAGCAACCACTGGGGTAATAGGCTGCATGGAGTCCCTGCAGGTGACTGTAGGCTGTGAGTTTAATATCCTTTCACCATAACGGAGCTCTTCTTAGAAGCTGATCCACTTCATCACTATTCATGGTTATTTGCCCCCATTATCATAATGCCAAGTGTAGGCAAAGTGCACAGGTAAAGAAAAGGGGTAAAAGCCCTGATCCGTGCCACCATCTGCCGACTCCACCCATTGATACAATAAATTCCTGGAATTTTTCCAGGAATGCTGACATAAGGAATGCTAAATTAAGTAAGTATTTCTGGCTGTGCACACTGGAAGTCAGAAAACTTGGACCCCAATAGTAAAAGAGAGGAAATGAGTTAGCATCCCAGGGACTTTCCACTAAGAACATTCTGTTGCAGCACCTGGAATTGAAATCTGGGGAGTAAGCCTAAAACCATCCTGGGAAATATCATGGGCCAGCCCAGGTCATATGAAAAGAGAAGAGCCCTGAGGCCCCAAGACTCACTCCAAAAGTATTGGAATACTTTCCTGGAGGAAATCAGTTAGATGCAGGGACATTCAGTAGTTTATGTCAGCAAGAGCACCTGGGAATTAAGGCTGTGGGAATTTGTGATGGACAAGGTCATCCACTTCTCCTTTACACCTCTGGTGTAGAGTCTGTCCACAGACAGAGCAGACGCTGAGTCCATCTCGACCTGCAAGGACAAGAGCTGTGTCAAAGGGGAGACAGGACCTGTAACTCCTGTGTGACAATGGGAGCAGCCCTCTACAGCAAGTCAAGGCAAACCTCACTAATGTAATGTCCTGCAGTGCCAGCTCTGGCTCCTTCAAGAGGGGAATGATGTGGGTGACCTTGTGCATTGCTTTTCCTTCCAAGAAGACTTTCCACAGGCAGGGACAGGGATCATTCAGAGCCCACAAAGGCACAAGCAATCCTTGTTTCTGCATCACTTGCTTCTTTTGACAGCCAAGCACCAAACATCAATAGATCCCCAGAATAATTTTTCTATCCATCTTTCACTCTGCTGGTTTACACCACTGTAAATAAAAGGACAACCAGACCTCCCATTTCCATTCCACATACGAAAATCAGCATCTAATGTATTTGATACATAATACAGAAAATGTATTTGATACATAAAGTGTTCAGCTATCAGCTTTAATTTTGTACTAAGAGGAGCTGTTTTTAATTGTTACCAGGAATGTGTGTCAAAGGGGAAGGAACCAAAAATAGCGCTGGAAGCAAAAAAAAAAAAAAGAAAAAAAAGAAAAAAGAGAATCAGCTCCATAGCTGCTATTCTAGCAGCACATGTATGTCTGTTAATCTTGAGGATTTGCCAACAGTAAGGGCACATGTTTTAACTTGCTATAAAATGAATGTGCCTATGGGTCAGATTTTTATCTTAGTTATAACTATGTAAAGCAGAAATAAACTTCTTTGAAGCTGTTAGACTTATTTTGGATTTATAGTACTCTGAGATCAAAATCGGAACTGCATTTTAAATCGAGATGATCAGAACAATGAAAGAGGCATAAGAATTCAGATGGCAGTGAATACAACAAGATCCCTAGCATAAAGCTCAGTTTTTCTGTGCACAGTGTAATGAAGCAGGAGAGTATTGCTGGCTAGATGGTTCATGTTGCTACGTAATGTAGTTAGTATATAAATTATTGCATGCAGATGCACACTCTCACACGCTATTTCTTTGGCTTGGATTTTCGTGAGTTTCTTTGTTCTGGAAAGCAAGTAATAAAACAACATATAGAAGTGAATACTATGCATCCAAGTGCATACATATTAAATATACTTGGAAGCATAACGATTATTTTTTAAATCTGTTTTTCTTGTTATGTGCCTCTTATATAATATAGAAGACAAACAAATAGGTATCTTTCACTTCTTACAAAAAAATAAATTCCAAAGCCTCTCTATTCTAAGCAGAACTAAAGATATGTAAAATTCTGGTATATGTAAGGGAATGGCTCCAGCCAGCATTTTAGAACATCATAGTACCAACGTGGTGCATGTCTTCTCTTGTTTCCCATAAGAAAAGAAAATGAATTAATAATAGGAAAATACTGGTGGTCAGTGAAGCGTCCCATGTAGTACATGACCTTGTTAACCTTTTGAGATAAATACAGGCACTAAAACAAACACATAGGCAAGGAACATAATTAATGATGGGTGAAATTAATTTTAAAGTTATTTTATGTAATAATAATATATTTATGTTCCTAAAAGCACCCAAACAAAAACTGTCTCTTAAAAAATATACCTCTTTGGCAGACATTGCCACTTCTGGTTGTTTTGCTTTTATAGAGAGAATAAGCTGAGATGATGAGTATTTCTCCTTCATTTAATGGGATCTGAATTTATGCAGTTCTCCAAAGTCAGGCTTGCTCTGTTAAGGAAGTATGGACTAAGAGAAGCATCTTTACCTCTGATAAATGTACCTGACTCATAGACGGGTAACTTTTCACTCAGCTTCCCGAACAAGAAGCCTGGCATACAGAAATAATGACACCAAAAATGCAGTCATGTCTCATACCTGGTGCATATGAAGGATCCTTCTCTGCATGTTGCTTGTGAATCCCCAATGTGAATTTTGGTAGTTTAAAAAAAAAACCCAAAATTGAGGATATGCAAAACCACCCCAGCAACAGGGTGGGTTGTTTTTTGCTCAAACAGATGCTGTACCCTTATGTTCTGCCAGGAAACTGCTTTTTGTGGGGACAAGAATTAGTTTGGAGAAACCCAGCCACAAAATGTGTATTGTTTTGAAAAGTTCGTATTTCTGCTGTTCACATGCAAGTAGCTGTGGCACACACTGTTCATTAGGAAACATCTGTCTACGGGTTTTCACAGTTGCAAGCATTTTAAAGTATAATAATGATTCTGAGAGTAGATAACGTTGAAACGGTTATATGCAGGCAGGTTTTAGTGACTAAATAGAAGTCACACAGAAAATTCATGTCACTGATGAAATGTCAACATGCTGATGTACAGGAAGAGAGGGAAGAACATCCAGCCCCTTAACTGCTTTGTGTTTAAAGGCCAGAAAGGTACTTCCGTGCAGCAGAGAGGTTCCAACGGTATCTGGAGCACATACCTGTTGTGTATCACAGAATGAGGTTACTGTGTATCACAGCATCCCTATTTTGCCTTTATAAGTGTTAGAGATTTTCAGTAGTCTCCATAAGAAATATAAAAGCATAGAAAATTTAGCAAAGATAACTTGATGGTGCAGGATTATTTCTGCAAAGAAGACTGGTTGATCTGTGTACAGTAGAAGTGCTACAGCTGCACAACAGCAGCTGAACAGGACAGGCACAAACAGGAGTGGAGGAGGGACTGTATCCCTCTGGAGCCATCTGACAGAGGAATGTCCGACTGTGTAGAGTAAGAATGTAAAATTTCCTGCAATGGTTTATTTCAGAGTGCTTACAACTGAGCTCTGTGTGTAGTAATAACCACCATGGTATGAGTAGCAAAACAGAGTGATGGACGATTGAGACAGCCAAAAAAACCAAGATATTGAGATGCCATGAATGGATCTCTCTCACAGTCTAAACATAGTCTTGATCATTTGCAAAAGCTCTTAACCTCAGAAGAAAATTGTCAAAGCGCAAGAATCTTGTTAAAGTACATCAGTGTTGACACTCAAAGGGTGTGAGCAACAATTCCTCAACACCTGAAACAACCCCTCTGGCAAATCAATCATTGCCAAGTGATTTACCTCTTGCCATCTCTTTCCCAAGTAAAACAGCAGGACAACTGTGAGAACCCCAGGAAGGTGACACAACAGGTTGTGGGATACATATGGTTTGCAAAAGTAATATCTTCCCTGCCAACAGGTGATTCTTACAGTAGCTGCTAAATACTGAATATCTGCTTCTGTGCTTTATGGATGCTGTCACATCACAGCCAGGCAGGGACATACAGAAGTTGTATAGTTACAGAATTAAAATCTTAAAATCTGAGATTAAAATCTTAGGAAATTGAATAAGCTGGTGCAGCAACATACCTGAAAGCTCATCAGCTGGAGATACTGGAATTCTTTCACTACCACGTCAGAGTGCTTCCAGGCAAATGAAACACCATGGGTAAATGTTGTGTATCTAGAACGTTGCAATCTCTGAGCCATATAACATTGCCATAGAAGAGGACCTCTGCTATGGGCACACTGACTGTCTATGCATAGCCAGAAGTTTCCACAATTAGGTTTCATTGTTCTTTCTCTCCTTCCTGCTGAATAATTTCTTAATATATCAGATTTTCTTGAACTACAAATACTTGATAACAATAAAATACAGATCAGGTAGATGCAATATTTAAAAATTTCCACCTACAATGTACTTCTTAATAAACTCGAAACAAAATATAAAGTACTTTTGAAATCAAAATGAAGGTATAACTTAGTTTTTACTCTTTACTATAAATATATAGGAATGCAATAACCTGTTGAACAAAAGAAAGTAAAAATAAATTAAATGAGAAATAAATTTAATTCTGCTTTTATACATTTTCCTAGGCTTGTTCACTATATTCTTACTTGGTGTCTCTGCTATCAGCTGTAATATTACTCCAAGCCAAAAACAAACTCCTCCTGTCCTTTTGCTGGGATTTAATGTTTAGAAATAAATGTTCTTAATCCTTAAGGATTTGTAGAACAAGCTGTCATTTTAATCCATTGTGATGCAACTTGCCTAATGTCTGAGGGAACTTCACCCATTTCTTTCTAGGCAAAGTAAAATATGATGACTGTTACATGATGGGAGTAGAAGCACTGCTACTTCTGCTGCGAGAAAATTCAGGTGTAGATGAACCAACCAGGTCTTGCTATCTTTTCCTATCTATAGGAAAAGGGACAGTGCCGGCCCAAGCAAGTTTGTCAGCAGCCTGGACACAGACTTGTTTTTAATATTTCCAGCAACTGTAAGGATCAAGCAGTAGCTAGGCTAGTGTACCCTTGCACAGCTAAGCACTGGCTTTCACCAGAGGATCAACACAGAACACAGAAATAGAAGCCCAGTGTCTCAGTGTCCCCACTTATACAAGGGCACTGCGCAAGACACATCCCCCATTGTATCGGCTGTGGCTTCTCTGAAGCATTCTCATACAATTCCTGCTGAAAATAATGTTATCTGTGTCACCACACAGATTAAAACTGATTTTTATATTCCTCTTCTTTACATTAGTATGTTTTGTTCGTGAAATTAAATGGACTGGGGACCTGCCATGTCCTATAAATTTATGGCACTGGGAGCTGGATGCTGTTCTCAGTTCTGTCACTTTGAGCAACTCACACAGTCTTTGTGCCAGTTTGTGCAAGACATCAAGTGATGACAATAACAATTACCTGCTTGACAAGAAAGTTGTGAAATACTTTTCATTAATATTTGTAAGCAGGTTTTAGAATTTCATTCAGAAGCTTTTCAGACAGGCCTTTTCTAGGTCAATATAATTACAGCACTGGGGTTCTTCTCCTTTGCAGACCCTATCTTATTAGAGAGGAAAAAATGACCTCCAGATGTTTGCAGTCACATTGGAGGGGTAAGAGAGGATGACCCAAATAGTAAGGTTTATGCCCTTACCCTTTCAAATTATGATGCTATAACACTGTTTCTTGTCTTATTCACTGAGGGGAGAGCCTGCCATTGAAAGCAGATAATAAGAAACCATTAATTCCTCCCTTGGTTCTATGTGTGAGAACAGTTGCGTGTCCTCTCTTTATGTGGTGATAACTGTTTAACCCAAGGACTCAGGAAGAGCCCTGGAAAATTTTGGTTAAAAAAGTTACAACTGCCTGTGAGAAACACTGGCTGAACTATATTTCCCTTCATGGAAGAACCAGAGAGGCGCTAGTTGTTCCCAGTACAAATTTCTGTATTGCTACTTGAGTTCATTTCACGACAAAGGTTTTCTGTGTTGAGAAGGTCACACGTTCTTCACGCGCTTGATCTACAGCCAAGCCAAGTCTTTGGGTTCAGTGCCTGCAGAGGACTATAACCCTTTCAGAGCAATGAGACACTTCCAGATAAAAAAGGAAAGCAGCTTAACTTGGGAGTGCCATGCTTGAGCCCAAGGTCTGCATACTCTGCAATTTGCTATCCCTCTCCCTGTGTTATCCTGCTGAAAACAGGCAAGAAAAAATAGATGGATTCACAGCCTGGCAGTTGAGGTCTATTTCCTGAGCCCTACCTAAAATCATCAACTGAATGCAAGTCCTACAATGTGTCTGTTTCTATAGTAATTTTTTTTCTTGTCTTTTAACCCTGCAAGTGTAACAGGACAATTAGAAGGACAAGCCTGCAAAAAGGTTTTATGGGCTTGCTTTGAAATGCATTTTCCATCTATCTCTCAATTTTTTAAGGAGATTTGTAAACCATAGAATCTGTCAATGATACTGAGTCAGTGGAAAAAGCCAGGAACAGAGATTTTGATGGTCATGGTTTCCCTCACCAGGACTGATGGGGTGTACTTGACCCAGCAGTGCCCTTCAGCTCTTTATGTTTCTGTCTGATTTGGCAAGTTTGTTGGAGATATTGGAAATATGAACACTGTTGAGCACAATAGGGTCTTCATCATCATCTTCAGGAAATACTGTATTATGCATAGTAACTCTTTTGAAAGCCGTTCCCAAATACCACCTAAAGAAACAGATAGAAGATTATCCATTGGATATGAGGATGCATCACTTCTGTTAGGATGAGTGAATATGCATTTTGCTTTCCTTTTGTGGATGTCCAGCAAGAGAAAAAAAGAGATTTATTAGATAGCTGGAGGTTGAGAATAAATGAAAATCTCTTTGTTCCTTATAGATATATACTATCAGGCATAGCACCCCTGAATCCTGTCTTCCATCCTCTGTCACTCAAAGTGGTATCACAGCCCCGCGGGGCGCTGCCATCAGATGGGAAGTATATTTGTGTTTCCCGCAAGTGACCAGCTATCATAAAAATATGAAGAAGATAAATAAGCTTGCTCATGTTCTGACCCTCTAAGCTGCATTAATTAAGAAAATCAGAGTTAATAAAATTGACTAGATTCTCAAAGGTGAAAAAACAATAAACTGGCAGTTTCATTGCATTCAATTCCTTTCTCATCTGTCAGTGAAAGGATGGGATGTTGCTAGGGCCTATAACCAACAAGACTAGTTGTTCAAGTGCAGGCTTTACAGACTGCAAATAGAAACAACCTGCAACAGCCGAGATAAAAACGAGTCACAGGATGAATCACATCGGTGGCTGTGGGAATGGGTTTCAGGACTTTTATGAAGCTATGTGACCTGGCAGGAACCCAGGGAAGAACTGAGATAAAGAAGATTTAATTGAGGAAGACACCAGTGGCACATCTGGTATTATATAAGAAAGTGGGAGTGGTTGGAAATAGATGTTTAGAGTCATCATCACAAAGGTGGCAGTTAAATCTCTGGGCATAACTCAAGTAATCTTACTTATTCATTTATCTACCCACACACGTACACACCCTTGCTGACTTCCTAATTGATGTTGTGGCCAGAGAAGGAACACTGAATTCAAAGAGAGGCTATTTGTATTTTATTTCTGATCCAGCTGTACCCAAGAAGTGCCAGGAATCTCATGAGAAAGGCTCCTTTCAAAAAGAAAATTATCTGTATTTCGGGCAGTGTGAATTATGATCCTCTGAATCCTCCAGTCATTCAAAAAATACTTTTTTTGCTCAGTAAGGCATCATGGTAACTTAGCATGATAATGTGCTACACTACCAAGTAGAGAATTTTTAATTATTCCTGTGCTGTGATAATTTTAAATACTGACAAGTGATGATTCCATGAAGAGAAAACTGCTGAATTTTTTTTTCCTTTTAAATTTGCATTTTTCCAAGAAAACGTTCTATAGCTTACCCTTTCCATTAACGTTTAACTTCCCCACACCTCAAAAAGCCCTCAGCTTCCACACCGTGCTTTGTCACTAATAACTGTAGAGGGGCAGGATGTAGCTGGAGGGGCAAGATGTGTCTGGCTGTGCCTGTCTCTGTGCTGGCCAGCCAGCTGCTATCCACACCACCATTAGCCAATGGACACCTTTATTCTCCCACCTTTTCCTCAACAGGAACACCCCTCTCAGTCTTATTCCACTCTTCAAACACTGGCTTTCCTTAAGTGTGTGGAAGTTTCATGTCTCTAAGATCTTTAGGCCTTTTTTCAAGGTGGTGGAAATTATTTGAAAGTTTTAGAAAGCCACTGAGGAATACAGCAAAAACAAAAAAGAAAGAGTAATGGTTGTATTGAATTTGGAAGCCTTGAGTTTAAATGTTCCACCCAGTTCATGCCCTTGGCTTAAAAATTATATTAACATGTATGTTTTTAAGAAAAACAAAATTCTGTTACATCACTTTTTAACTGAAATGCAGTTCATGTTCATCAGGTATCCCAGGGAGTTACACCATTAAACAGTTCCTATGCCATGCCTTCAGGACACATAACCAAGCAAGAGCTGCTGTTTGATTTCAGTGTTAGTTTAGCTGATATAGACTATTTCTTTCCCATGAGATAGGTATGCATATGAGGTTAAAAAAATGGGCCGTGCTGTACTGGGTGCAGTCACTGGTCCTTCTTGCCTAATACTTGTCAATCTCTTGTCGGATCTGTGTGATGTGCTTTAGATTAAGTCAAGTCCTCTTCTGCCCTGCTAATGCCAGCTGTGTAGTGATGCGTGTAAGCAAGGGAGTACTCATTCCCTGTTCATCACTGGCAACTGGTTTGGGATACAGAAGGGTCAGCACAAGCATTTCATTACCTCAAGAACTGATACAAGTAACCAAATAAAATTCCAGTTTCATACCTTCTCAAGCATTCTATTTTAAATATTTCCATACTTAGGACTAGAGGACAATTGGGAGCATCATTATTGCCACTGAGTAGGGAATGGCTCTTAGGCTACAAATAGTGGAGATGGCTGCCTAGCTTGCATGGGGCTAGGAGTGCACCGAGTTTTTGTCTCTCTTGGAGATTGCTGGTAGCCTGTGCTGGGTTACCTTGTTTGTCCCTTTCCTACATAATGAATGTAGCACTAGTCTGACACCAGTGGGTTTCACAAGAGGGGGTGTCCGGTACTATGGCAGCTCCCCATGGGGACAGCCAGGCAGGACCCAGCAGCCAGGACCCATCCCATCGACCCACCCTGGAGCAAGCATTCACAGTCACCAAGCAAAGGTGTGCATGCAAGAAAGGCAAAGGAGGAATTTGTCCACTATTTCTCTCCCAGAAGCAGCCAGGTATTTAGTTGCTTCTTGGAAAGCAGAGCCTTTGAATGCTAGTGGTTATTTTAGAGGAAAGTGCCACAAGAGTATTTTCCTTTTCCTCTCCTGGAGTTTTTGCTGAGAGTGGTGTGATGTTGCATGGAGTATCTGATTAGTCAGTCTTGATCAGATGTGCTGCCTGTGTCCCCTCCCAGTTTATTAACTACTCAGCCTACTCTCTAAAGGAGGCAAAGCGGGAAAAAGATGCGTTCTTGACATTGTGCAAGCACTGCAGAAATAGCTGAAGGTTGGTGTGTTATCAGCACCTTTTTAATCACGAGTCCAAAACCCAGCAGTGTACAGCCTGCTATGAAGAAAATGTGCTCCATCCCAGCCAGACTCAGTACACATGGATTTATAAGACAATACCGAGCAGGAGAAATAAGGAGAGAACCACAGAAATTGCAGCTGTCAATAGGAGCTAGTGAGAAACAAAGTCTCAACATCTTCAGTCCTAAACCAAAAATTACTGTGGTAGGCCCAGAGGAATATAGTGGGTGATACTTCATTGCAGGGTATGGACTCCAGGTCTTGGATCTGAAACAACACTACATCCAACCAGTATAACAAGCTACAGAATCCGAGATGTGTATTAGGACATCCTGAAAAATGTCCATTAATAACAACTGCACTAACTACAGTAACTGCATGTGGCATTCTAATTTTGTCCTTGTTTCTGTGCTAAGAGGAATTTTCAGGTCACAAACAAGAAAGCATTGCTGATATAATTCAGCAGAGCATAAGATCTGTTCATTTGCTGGAGGTTCTTGCCCAGAGATAAAATATCCTGGATCTGCTGATGTATCAGCATACACAGTTCTTCCCCCATCTTCACCAGTTAGGACTAGACAATATTCTGTGACTCTCGTCTTAGGGATAGCATCAAAAAATTCAGAAAGCCTGGCAAATTACGGATAACAGTGCTAAGACCCAGAGACTGACATAAAAGCTCAACAGGAGAGCAAACCTAGGGCTGTATTAGCAGGAAAACTCTGAAATTGCAAGAATTTAATATCAAAGTCTTATCAACCTTGTCAGTTACCTGCTTTGTTCTCCCAGGAGGAGTCAGAGTAAGGTGGCATAGGTCCAAGAACACACTACTTTTGAGACTTTGTCTGTCCTAGACAAGGAGAAGTTGCCAGACTGTTCAGCTGGAGGTATCTGCAGAACTGTGCACACATGTGATATGTCCTCAAGTGCAGTATAAGTAAAAATGATGCATAACACTTCATCTAATGCACTAGCCTCCTATGCATTTTAGTTTTCTTTTTCCTATCTACCTAGCTTTTCTGCATGTTTATTGCTTTGCCACCTGACTTTCATGGGATTCTTCTGTTAAATAGGCTGATAAAAAACGTAACAGAAGTCATCAGTTTTGGTGGATAGAACATCAGGGAATTTTTTTCTACATTCCGTTGTGGAGTTTATGAACAGCTTGAGTGACACTCTCAACGGAATACTCCCTGTCTGTGGAACACAAAGTGGCATCTCCCCCTTGGCACCCAAAAGCCTTGACCTAGTTCTTTAAACCTAGCCCCTTATCTCAGCACTTTTTCCTTATGTACCCAAAATGTCCCCAGACAAAACCCATACAACCTCAAACCCTAAGACTGCTCCCTTTCTGGGAGTTTTACCTAACATACAGTGTTCATATCAGTGCTATTTCAAATTTGCAAGGAAAATTTTGATAAGTGTTGGAGAAGCCACATTTGCCATTAGAAGAAGGATTATCCTGAAAAAAACCCACCAAAGACTGCTTCTAATTCATTCAGATAAGTTTAGACGGAGTGCCCTTAACAGATTGGCAAAAAGCATAAAAACCCAGAGGAAGATTCTGACACAGAGGTGCAAGTAAGGCATAAGTAAGCGAACAACAAAGATTTAGGACAGTTAATTAGGACAGATCAAGGTCTGAAACACAAGCTAAGGGGATCTATCTGGGGAGGCTTACAGCAACCTCCTTTTCTGAATGTGCTGTGGTCCTTTTCTAAATTTTTAAAGGTGGCTGTGCTGCTCACTAGCTGAGCCAAGGCAATTGTTCATGCATATTCCTGCCCTGTGGCAAATGTGCATTAACATGTGATCTCTTAGCCTTCGCATATTAAGGCAAAGCTCAGCTTATCTTTTATTAGCTGCAGACTAACCCTGCACACAGACCATGGCAAGGGATCATCTGATGTTACGACTTTGTTCAGGAGACTGAAAGCTTCCACCGAGGCACTTAAAAATAAAGGCAATCTGACAAGTGTCAATAGTAATTAGTGACTACTTTTTCAGGGATAATGGTGAGGTGAAGAAGTCAAATGTCACAGCAGTAAAGTCTCAAGTGAGCCACAGGTTTGAATAAATAATCAAAAATGGATGCAAACTACCTGTTTGAAAGTGAGCTGTTTACAGGGAACTCATCATAAGTATTAAGATTTGAAAGTATTTCGGTCTTTGAAAAAGGTTGTTGATTTTTCCAGTTGGCTCCAAACCTCTCAAATAATAGATCTACACAATCTCCTCCTTTACCCTTGACACATACTCCAATAAAAGGTAGAGGTTTTGAAAGTGTTTCCTAGGTGATTGCTAACTGAACTCTATGAGCTCTAAGCAAGTCCAGGATGGGGCATTGGCCCCACTTCTTTCTAACAAAAGGCTAAAGAACCTACATTATTAAACAGTGGTAGGCTGAGCAGGCCCTGAAGATCTCTTTAAACCAGGCCTGGTGAGACCATCAGCAAAGATCGAATGAGTCCTTAGATGTACTGTTACCTTCTCCTTCCTAGGAGAAGACATGGATGATTTCTGTCAATAGGGTCAAATCCTTTCTGACTGATGTCCAGTGAATCTTGGTCATTTTCTAAGCACGGGTTGAAGGATATTTTGCGTAAGGCCATCATTGCAGAATAGCCACTCCAAGCACTTACATTGTTTCATTTACTATGCTAGTTCTGCTCCAGGGAAGGGGGGTATTTTAGTGGGACAGATTTGGGATAAGAGGCTGTGTGGCAGGACATATCACCCCTCTCCCCACCACAGGTGACTGGTGCAGATAGGAGATCTAACCCAGGCGGAGAAGGCCCAGCAGGTATCATCTCCTGGTGCCAAAAGGTCTGCCAGCTTAACAGATGTGGGAAGAGATTAAAAAAACCTATGTGACCAAAAGGCCTGCTTTACACCATAAGAGTACTACAGATTATCACGGAGGTAGAAGCCTTCTACCCACACACCCTGAAAGTGTGTAAGACTTCCCCCCGGCGCCTGGAGCAGGTTCCATGGTTACTCTCCTGGGAGCTGAGGGAAAGGATTTCGATGTGTGCTCCATCAGAAATTGGATGGTAAGAAACATTGAATCCTGAGTTATATAATTTCTTCCCTAGCTGTAAAATTGATGGTACCTGTAACCCCACATGTAACAGTAATTGTCTCTTTTTGTTTTATTCCTGTGCAGTAATAGTCTGTTTTAAGTCTTTCATCTGTTAGTTCAGTGTCTATCAAATAAGTAATTCATTCTATAGTAGACTGAATTGGCCATTATTAAAGAACTTGTGAATGAGAGTGGGTCTTGGGGTGTTGGCCACTGTGGAGGCCGGTGGGCAATGAACAATGGACTAAGAGAGTCCATTGGCAGGACAGCCCCTAGGAGACTCACCTCCTAGGTTACATTGAGAGAAAAGGCCTCTCCCAGGATGCTTTGTCACATTATGTTGGTATACCCCAGTTCTGCTTCCCCATTGACTCCCATACCCTAGTCCCACCGGTGTACTGCCCCTGTGCCCTCAGACTATAGGTCTCTGATGCTCTCTCTCCACCCCTACCGACCCCACATAAAAACCTGAACCGTTCCTCTCTTTCCCTCTTACTCATCCTCTGTGTTTTCCTTGTCTGCCTCTCTGGACCTGCTCCACGCACGTGGCTGGAATAAACCTTTCCCAAAGACCCTTCCTGACTCTTTGCCGTCAACTTACTGAAGAAGCTATCCAGTGTGTTTGAGAGTGTGTGTGTGTGTGTGTGCAGTGGCTTGCCGTGCAGCTGCCAGCTGGGGATGCTTTCAGAAGGTTGCGGCCTCCCTACCACCGGACTTCTGGCCTCAACAGGCCACCTCAATAAAGCTACTGCCNAGAAGCCCATTTAATTTACATTTACAAGGAGCTGGCCCTCCCCATACACCATCTGATGCTCAGAAAAGAATCCTTTCTAACTTTTCCTGTTTCCTTCCCAATATGTTCCATGCCCCTCAGCCATAGTCATGCACATGGTGGACCTGCTCTCCAGGTGGAAGATCTGCAGGGACCAGCTGTAAGCACATAAATCAGCAAGCAAACATTATATAGTGTGGAGTATCACTTCTACTAGAAGCAAACCTCTGTGCGTATGTGTGTGTGTGTGTGTGTGTGTGTGGAGGAACACATCAGGATTGGACAACATCTTCTGCTCCATAAATCTATGGAGGAGAAAGCATCAATTTTTCTTTTCCTAGCAGTCCCATTTTTTTGGTGGCAGCAATGAATCAGCAGGGAAATGGATTGCTTAAACATTGTCACTTTGCACAGTTTAATAGCTTTCCTCCAAAATATTGCTGTTTTCTTCATCCAGCATGCCCAACTGAGGCTCAAGTGCTGCTTCAAATGCATTCAGGATGTTTTCACCAAGCACAAAGTCTCTGGCAGAAGATTTATTTTTCTTCATGATCTGTTTTCAGCAAAATCTAATTATTAGTGCAGCCTCCACATCTATGAGACTATGGTTCAAGGCTGCATAGCTGAGCTGACAGTAAGGCTTATGGAATTGCCCATCATAGAGGAATTTTTGAGGAGCATTGGAGTTAGACACCTCTTCATATTGCAGTGCTGTTTCTCTGTTCTGCACTGTCATCCCCTGCTGCACTTGAGGCAAGAAGGGTCATGTGCAAAACATGACACTGTGTGACAATCTTAAAAATTGAAAATTTTCACTTCTATTTCCTTGTGAGAGAATCATATGCTATTACAGAAAAATAATTTTGAAGAAGCATGAACTTATTACTGCAGTCCACTGGCCCCAGTGTAATACTATCTCTCTCATTTAAATTCTTTCCCAAAAGCATCAGTGTAAACAAGGGTTCATCACCTTCAAGTATTTCTTTTAGATCTGCAAAAACAAGTAAGTTTTGTATGCTTATTTATGACACCAATAATCTAAAGCAATTAATTTCTGTGAATTTCAGCTTTTCTCCAGACTTTATCACCAAAGATTGAGATTGACTGCATGAAGGCACGCATGTAAAAGATGCAATCAGTTCCTTTATCTCAAGGACACCATACAGCAACAGCTCAAATAGTAACAGTTACACTGCATAAAACCACATAGGAAAACAGAGCTTCACATCTGACAACTGGAACATGACACAAGCAGGTAGAAATTATTTTTTCTAACTCCTAATTCAACACAGTCTTATTCCACAGAAAGAATTCTATACGTGTGTTGTGGTGCAAAGCTAATCTAAAGGTAAACTATCAGGCTTCTTCAGTTGCAGAATCCTTTAAACACATGAAAAAAAATTAGGAGATTCACAGTCTTCTTAGATCATCCATGCCATGGGCACGGCTGGGAAAAAAGCTGAGCCATCTTTCTACCAGAGGATCCCTTAGCTGCTGGGAGGGACAGCCGTAAGAATTTTGCTGAGTGATGTGGAGACTGAGGAGAGCTCCAAGCCACATTCTCTCATGACAGAAGAAAGGACTGTGGTAAAAAAAGGCAGCAGCATGCGTTCTGCATCAGTGCAAGACTCTCCAAAAAAGGAAAGATGCCCATTAAAGGAAATTCAGGAATTTTCTGGAACAGGCAAGATCTACGCCAGACTAACTTTGCAAACAAAACATCAGAGTAATGTTAGCTTTTGGCAAGGGAAATGCATCTCCCACCTTAGCTGTGTATTAATTAATCAGGCCTTATACTTCAGGGAATAAAATAATTGCCCTTTGCTGTTTACAGCACTTTCTGCTAACACATTCTATGTAAACTGAACCTGTTCACTAACTAAAGCTCTAAATTGACTGCTAATTTTGTGCTGGGTCAAATTAATTTTGAAACCAGATTAATTGAAGCAGATGAAGCGTTGTTTATCTATTATTCATTAAGCTCATTGGAACAGGAGAAAGTACATTAGCTTTATTTAGGGTATTACTTTAATGAACTCTGTTTTTTGACACTTAATGCTCCTTTTGAGCAGGAGTTCAGGTTTGTGTTATTGGGTGGTTTGGGGTTTTTTTTTTCCTTTGGTGGTCTTAGTGCAAACAATGCAATTAGATGATTTTCTGGTTCCAAAATCTACAGCTATCTGCAGAAGTGACTGCCTCTTGCCATAATTCTGCAGAGGGAGAAAA